>VZSG01000540.1:519537-529720 GCA_013398315.1 Nothoprocta pentlandii | reverse complement strand
TGTGCAGGGGGGTTGGACTCGATGACCTCTGAGGTCCCTTCCAACCTCAAACATTCTATGATTCTATGATTCATGACACTGTTTTCAATTTATTCTATTTAGTAAAAAAGAAAGCATTTACATTCTGCAGGGCTGAATCATCACAGTTGTTAACTTTTAGAGTTTTTTATTTTTCTTTTAATTAAACCATACAAATTCAATGAAACTAAAGTTTTTCTCAAATCTCACATAGAACATTGAAGAAATAAACAATATGTGATGTAATCTAATTTAAGCTAAAGTATTTGAAAATCACTTAAAATTGCTTTCATTTATTCTTACTGCTATAATCTGTTCATTAATATCAAAATACAATAGTTCACATTTTCATAAGCTTTCTTAAATATTTCATCTTTGATAACTACAATCTGCAGACTCTTATTTTTGCAGCCACAGAAATAAAATTATTTCTGTGATCGCTATTCATAAACTCTAAGTGGTACTGTTGATTTTAGAAAAATGGTGTATTTTAATATAAAAGAATTAGAACTCTTTTCTAGAGATGGCCAAAATTTTCTTTTAAAATGATGCTGCTGTTCCTTTTTACTCTTTTCACACTTCAGTATTCCCTCCTACTCTTATACCAAACGCTGTATCAATATAATTTTACAACACTGGGGTACGTCAGCCTGTTTTTCTTTCAGTATGAGCTGTGTCCTTTAACTTCAGGTTTTTGTGATGACAAACACAGAGCATTTTTAGTGATCTCTTCTAAAATAATTTTCTGAATTTGCATTAGTTACATAAAAAAATACATAGCAAGTTTAACAAAATTGATTAGCCATAAATACTTTATTTACCAAGCTGTGATGACAGGAGACTGCATGGGTTATGTCAATGCTCCCAACAGGGATTGACCTGTGTCTTGAAAGCCAAATGACAAAAATCAGCTCGCAGCCACACTGCCCACGGGTTTGTTCCCTTACAGAGGCTTCCCTTGAGGAAAGATAGTTGGAGATGCTGAAAATAGGTAGCAACTATGCAAGTAACCTGTGTATTATCAACAGTCCAGTGAAACATGTTCCTTTTCTATTTAGCACTATTTCTGATGGAGTAGACAAACTTACCAATACCATATGTAGCAGTTCAGATGTTAGGAACCCTGGCTCACAAAAATCTAAGCTGTGATTAATATCCACCACAAGCAAAACCACTAATCTGCAAAACAGTATCAGACCTACTTCTTGAAAAACAAACAAAAAAATTAAGTTGCCAAAAGTAAAGTGCACCCATTATGTTAATCTGATTAAGGACTTTTCAGTATAAAAGAAGTAATAAAAAACAAGGAAAGCAGTAAATTAAACACAAATAGATGCAAAAGCCTACCAGGCAGGTGCTAAGAGACAATAATGAAGACAAGAACATTTTGGCCTCTGACTGACACTGATTTTTCAGGAACAACTCAAACAAAGCCCTGGAGAGAACTGATCTGAATTTTGTAACTGAAAATGAAAGGAAAACAAGACTAACATGAGTAGTATAGGCTACTTGAGGAGGTTTGTGTGATTAGGACTAATTTATTAGGAGATGATTACAGAAAGGGAAGGATCAGCATGGATCAAGGAGGAATAAGCATGGGAAAACAGGGAAGAAAGGATATAAAAGGGAACACATAAGGAAGGCCGGTCAGTACACTCCTCTGACTGAGCCCTATGCCTGATCATCAAATTACATCCTTTTTATTAGATCCTTTTTTGTGTGTGTGCGAGGGGTGGAAGGAGTTGTGTTTTTTAGTTTTTTGTTTTTTTTTTGTTGTTTTTTTTTTGTTGTTGTTTTTGTTTTTTGAATGTGTAATCTGCTTCCCTTTGTGCATGCTGCAGCGGGAGAAAGGGCCACAGGTCAGGAGGCCCATATGTCTATGTACCAGCAACTGGAGACACCAGGGTATATGTGTTATGTGAGAGAGGTCTGAAGAGCAGCAACTGGAAAGAGTTCAGTGTGTTTATATTTTCCTGGTGAATTTAATCTCTGTATGTCTAATTCACAAGCAAACTTCAAGACGGACTAGCCAGCAAGCAGCAAAGAGACTTGCATCTGGAAAGACTCAAGGTCTGAGCCAGTGGTGGGTGAGGGGCCCAGGGGCTGGCATGGATATCAGGCACACTGAGAGCTCATGTTAATATTAAAGGAGGCAATTGTGGGGGGATTTTTGGGATGAGAGTGTGAGCACACACATCTGTTTGCTGGCGAGCATCAAGCTGAACGAGTCAGCAAGCAGGAGAGCAGAATGGTGAGTACGGGGAACCAGGCATGGCTATTAGGCGAAGTGAGAGGTGGTGCTGATATTTGATGGATCTGTGCATGTGCTTGTGAACTGTGCCAGCAAGGGAGTTTGTTTGCACTAGTGAAATTTAACCCTGCGCTGCCAGGCAGGAGGAACCAGACCAGGCTGCCTGTACCTATATTCTAAGTGAGTTCTGGTAGTGATGTACATGGGTGCTAGTTGTGGCAGTGCTCAGGTTCTGGCAGTCTGTATATCCGGCCCTATAAATGTCCTCTGCATCACATACGTACACATCTGGGATATCTGTTCATGCTCTTTACTGGCTGAGTAATTGGACCCATTTGCAGGTTCCATAGAGCCGGGACAGACACACGTCCTGCATCTTACAGTGCACCTGGATGGGCTGCAGAAGTTGGAAGAATCCCCAGGTCCCAGAGTTCACCAGATTTGGCAGCTCTCAACTTCTTTAAGAGTAGGAAACAAACAGGAAGAGCTGGAGGTCTGCAGAACCACTACACTGCTGAGATACCTAAGACATGGGGAGAACAGACAGAGTGCTCTGTCGGATTGATAGAGGCCCTGGACTACATGCCAACTAGGTATGGTTATCTTCTGGACTGATATTCCGGGATGAGGATCTATTCAAGGGAGGTGTAATAACAGTGTAAAAACAGTGTTGGGTGTACTGACCATGAAATAGCAGAGATAAAATTTCCAAGGGGAGCAAAGATGGATGGTAGCACAGTACATACTCTGGACTTCATACAAGCAAACTGCCACTTACTCTAGGAACTTGCAGACAGGATCAGCTAGGAGGCAGCTCTGAAGGATGAGGTTGCTTAGGAGAGTTGGCAGATCTTTAAGAACAATTTCTCATTCAGCAATCCAACAATTTCTCATCCAAGCATACGCTCCAACAAGTGGAAGAAACAAGGAATTCATGATTGAGCTTCAGTGCAGGAAGAACGTAGAAGGGATGCAGGTTACATGATAGAATACAGAAGTGTTGTCCAAGCATGCAGAAATGATACTAGGAAAGGCAAAGTTAAACCGGGATTGAATCTGTCAAGAAATATAAGGACAAGAAGAATTCGTGCATTAGCAGTCAAGTGTAAAAGAGTAAACAAGAGAACAGCAGGCGAGGAATGCAGATAAGGCTGAAGCATTCAGTCTCCTTGTTACCTCAGTCTTAGCCAACAAGGTTTCCCAAGCTGCCATGCCTAGAGATGGGCTAAGAAGGGAGAGGAGCCAAAATAGTCAAAGTCGGTTGAATCTGTGATTTCTTGAATAATCTTGACAAAAAAAGAACAGCTCGGGGAGCCAGGTGTGATGAATCTATGTGTGCCATAATAAAGTGGAGGAGTTCTAAGTTTCACAATAAACTGAGAAACTGAGATCCTAAGTCATCTGACAGATGAAAAAAAAAGAACTCACAACTAGATACCAGTTGTTTTTTTTTCATGTCACTGTTTTCATGTCAAGTTTTGCAGTTTTGAGGAGTGACCTGTTAGAAAACCAATACTGTGCATGACAACAGTTTCCCCAGTACAATCTTCACGCTATTCCCACTTGCATACAGGCCTAAATGTCACCAGAGTATTTGGAACTATTCCCCCCCCCCCCCTTTCCTACCAAGTACTTGAAAACATAATAAAAAAAATCCACTATTGCATATCTTTTAAAAAGATATAACATGTTAAGTGAATTCTGTTTTTCAGGATACCACTCTTACTCAGTTCCATGTGTGATTTGCCTTACTCTCCAAAACTTGGCTGGTAGTAACTACATCTAAATGACCTCCCTCTCCTTGAAATTGAAAATAGAGAAAACAACAAAGCTGTTACTGGGTTGCCTTGAACTCAAATAGCATTAAGCACTGCATATAGTATTGTTCTGGTCAACAGCATTACTCTATAATAAATCCTAACTGAGATTAGAAGTAACTGAGCTGTCAAATCAAGCAAAAATTAGAAATTGCCCTACTCCTGCTTCTGTTATTGACCTGAAATGCATCCCTTACACAGGTAAACAGTAACTTGATTTTTCAGAAGCAACAGTCTTCAATCACTTTTTTTTTTATTTTGGGGTTCGGGAAAAAAAAAAAGTCTTGCCAAAAAGATTTTTATAACTCTGCGCCTTATTTTGCCAATTTGTAAAGTAGCCACCACACAAGTATTATTTGTTAACAACTAAAATGCAATATACAGAGCATCTGCTCACCTGCAGTTTTGTGCACACATGCAAAATACTTGTTCAGTTCATCCAAACTGTGCTTAATATTTTGAATGTTAGGCGGTCCTCAGCTTTCAAAGCTTTGGCTACTTTCCCTCTGATAAAGCAGAAGCTAATGATCCTTTTTAAGGTAAATCTGTCACAGGCTCTTGCACAGTGTCAAGAAAGCATTCAGACTTTCATCAAAACTTGAAATAACAGCAAGTATTTGTTTCACAGTTTCAGAAAATTCTTAAATGATAAAATAAAAACAAGGAGTAAGAACATTACTTTTCTAAAGGTAACATCTTTTTAACATCAATATCATTCCCAATGCTATGGGAACCCTGTTTTTCCTTTAAGACTGCTAATCACGTACATACGAAGTACATTTTATTGACCTACTTCTGTTCCCAATCATTAAATACGGCTGCTTTCAATGGTCAGGGAAAACTAACTGAATTCAAGATGTAAAAGAACCCAAATGACTAAAAATGGAGTGGCTGCTCAAAATCCACAGCAGAGCTTCATATCTGTTCCTTTATGAAGCTGCAGAACAAGCCACAGTTTACGGACTATGCTTTATAAGAGTATGTGTGCAACAGCAAGTGAAACAGGTCAATATATTCTTGTACAACTAAACTAAAAACACTAAAAAAAAAAAAACTATTTTAGGTCTCTTCACATCTCAAAATCTTCCTATTCTCCACAAGAATTGTTTCGTCAATAGCCAGTCATATTGACATACAGCTGGAAAACATTTTCAGCTCCAGAACAGACAATGGCTGTTCAGTACCAAACTCTGAAGACTTTACACTTCAACTATATTTTAAGCAAGAACATAAGAAGAAAAACTGAAATAACCTGGCCTGCAATAAACATGTACTAACATATGTAGCTGCAGCCTACAACAAATTCTGTAACAGGAAATTATCCAGGGGCTGCAGAAGTCTTCAGCAAGAATAAAATATAAGCATTCTGAGCTGTAAAATTACTTAATTACAGAAGACCTTGAACCGAATCTGGGCTTTTCATCCATGTTCTAAATCCTACAAGCCTGTACCTTCCAGTAATTTTAGATATACAACTGATGACAGGATGAGGACATTAACTGCCAGGAAGAGAAAATACTACCCACTACTATTAGACAAACATTTTATGAGATCAAATCCTGAATCTGAAAAATCCCCCAATTGACCTAGGACTATCAGAATAACTAGCCTTTCAAAAGCCAGCAATGAAATGCCACATATCCTGAAAGAAACTGTTCGTTCCAGCTGCTTATTGCAAAATAGGGTCTGGATCAGACATGAGTCCTTTTCAAGCTTTCAGTTTACTACCTATTTCTTCACTCATCTTTGTTCCCAGCTGTCAGTCCAGACTTATGATTAATCACCATAAAAAAAAAGCACTGCTCTCTGTACTGCTTAATTAGCACTGAGATACTGTAGGTAGTGCTGAACCTCAGGTACTCGGCCCTGACTGCGCACACAGGTACCTCGTGCTGAGCCTCTGTTCGGATGGCTCCACGACCTCTCAGCAGAGCGTCCAGCTGCACTTCAGGCACTGTTTTCAAGAGGCACCATATGGAAGGCTGCATTATGTTTGGCTGCTTCCTAACATCATCCGAGACCCTAGTCCTACTCTCAGGCATTCTAACAGGGCACAGGGCCCTCTGTGTCCTCATGCCACATCTCAAGACCATGTACAGAAGAAAACAAACAAACAGAGGGATTTGGCCCCTCTCTTCATTTAGGGTGATAGACAATGCCTCATGTTCTGATACCTTGGTCGGGTCCTAAGGCTTCCAGGCACTGCTGACATACTAGAAGACTTGGAAAGCTTATTGGCAGATACAGAAAAGTTGCTGCACAGCTAATCGCACTTTAATTCCTTCCTCTTTTTTAATCCTAAAATATTTTAAGATGTTTTTTCTTGTTTCATGAGTCTAGGGAAGAAATACTCCTTGTATTTAGGAACTAACAATGTACACACATGCACATATATAAAAGTGTGTATGTGTGTGTGTATATATATACACATGTGTGTACACATGTATGTCTAAGCACACACACACACACACACAAACGAGGTAATAGGCAACAACAAAAAAACAGAAACATCAATATGCAACAAAACAAAACAAAGCAACTCACCTCTTATCCTCAACAAAATTTACCAGTTTTCTACACACACTGGGAAATCTGATTCTTATCAATCATCTTTCTGAGTTCTTACCTTACCTGAATTACCCAATTTAATTTGAAATTTAAAATAAATAAGATCAGAATTCTAATCAGTTTACATACCCCAAAATCTGAAGAAAACTTCAGAGTTAGGTTAATCTGACAGATTTTAAATTCACTTCTATTGCTTAACCTGAATTAGCAAGAATACTTGAACTTGAATTAGTAAAACAGTATTACACACCAATTTCTTCAAAGATTATCTCATCCTTCCAGTACAGTTTTTTGGTTTTTTTGCCTCATTTATCCCATCTCACATGCATAACAGTTCTCTATCCAAAAGGGCTTTGCCATAAAGTTTATACTCATCACATAATCTTCATTTTTCTTACTCTGCTTCTTGTTCCTAAGCCTATGTGCATGACCTCCCAGAGGTTGCTGAAAGTAAGCCAAGACAATTATTCCTGAAAAAAAAAAATCTGCTGAGCTTGGACAAACATCTCTTCAACACTTAATCTTCTTCTTGATGAGGAACTGATGGGATCCACAAGTCAAAGAAATGTGACATTTCTCAATACACCATGCAACTCAGCTTTTTGGTATAAACAGAAGCCTGACTTTTTCACTGATATCTGTTGGGAGCTCTTCCTCAATAAGGTGAGGGGAAGGAGGTGACAAGTTTATAATTCATCTCACTCCACTGTTCCATGGAGTCTAAGGGAAAGAATTCAGAAAAGAAATCTTCCTCCACTACCAAGAAAAACAGACATAATCCTAAAATCTTCTGGCACAGAACCAGACTGGGGAAAAAAAAAAGTGTTCTGATAACAGACATTCAAAAACACTAAGTAAATTACAAAGATTTCAACATAACATGTGATGGCTGAACACACGTATATACTACAGTTAACAAGTCATTTTTACAAAAAGAATTCATCATGCTTGGTCAATTTTTGCAGTATTTGGACTTTCTTTTCCCTATTGCTACAGAAGCAATAAAAATCTTATTTTTATAAATCAAAGGTAGTAGTTTATCTTTTGCCCATTTCAATATGACAATATCCTCTGTTATGTGAATGATAATTTAATACAAACTCAGCTTCTGTAACTTTCATGACTCTTTTCTGCATGCATGTGTTTTTCTATACAGGTATTCTTGTTCCTTTACAGATATGAGTTCTATACACTGGCTGCAAAACTAATAGTTGAATAAAATATAATACACAGTTGTCCCAGATAATATATATTCAAAATACGGACAAGTGGCAGTCCCTAAATAGAACAGAACAACAGTCTACATGATTTGTAGACATAATGCTGCTTAGTTTTTATTACCACTAAAAAGAGAGGGGAAAAATACAGAAGAATCCTACAGCCTTTCATTTGAATGTGCACAATGAAAAGAATAACCAAATAAGCCAACTTCCTGTAATTTCATTGACTACAAAAGCAGCCTTCTACTGCAAAGAAATTCAAACTGCTATTCCCACCATTTCTGCAAGATATCCCTCCCCACACGAGGACTGTAATTCAGCACAGGGCATGGAAATGAGGGTCCTCATACACAAGGCAGGACTCTCAGCTCCCACTACAATAAATGAAACACGGGTTAACACGGTAGCTGTGTAAGGGGGCTCAGCCCACTCCGCAGTTGACACCCAATGTCCAACGAGGAGAATGACTTGTAGGTAGCCGGGTCGTGACAGCAGTGACTGTTCAGCCCCGCTGCCCACAGCGGGTGCACAACGTGCCAAGACCTCCTGCTGCCACCCCAGAAAGACGCAGGTCTCCCACGGCCCAGTATCCGGCCCGCCACCCCGCTCTCCTATCCCAGAGACTCCGGGGAACCTCCAATTGTGCCAGAACCTGATATTTTCGCACCTGAACTAAGCCCTATAAGGATAGCTTTGATGTCTATTTAACGTGTAGACACTACAGGAAGTGTTTGTTTCAAATATATCTAACATATACACACACACTTCCAGATGTCATCAGAAAAGCTTTTAAAACATTTTCCATTTAAGGTGGAATAATGTAGAAGTTCAACACGGAAGGAATGAAGGTGACATATTTTTCCTCTTCATATTATGTTTCTATCCTACAAGTATCTTTAATCACCTCTGCATCTAAAATATTCATTTAACCCCCATTTTCTTGTCATCTCCAATTCTGAAGAGATTTTACTGTTCGCAATTATTTCTTTCATGTACCTCTAAGAGAAGAGATACTCAAAGTGAAAGCCTTGGCATCCAGCTCATCGCAGGCTGCTCTTTTCTGACCTGCTCACAAGCAGGACAGCTCCTAGAAAAACTGTTCGACAATCGCACACAGCACCCGCTGACCCCTGTTTGCAGGGGTAGCGGCGGGCAAAGAAATCCCTCATTATTCTTATAATTCCAAACCAGTTTGGGCTTCAGCAACAGGAAACAGAGAAGTCAAAAGAAGAAAATCAGAGCAGTGTTATAAAAACATGGCAGGTGAAGAGGGAAAACTAGAAAGCATGAGAGCAGAGGCAGCACCTACATCAAAGCACTGGCTGTTTCCTCCCCCTCCTCACGGACACTTGGCGCTGCCTCACGGGCAGTAAATCACAATGGCCAAGAAAGTTCCCCTTGGTCACAGAGCTTAGCTACCACCGAGGCGCCCGTTCCAAATGACACAATTCACACAAAAAAATCAGCACTGAAAATGTAAACCACTGTCAAGGTTTGGGGCCAGACCGGAATTTGGATAGAACTCTTATCTATCCAGGCCTTCAAAAAATTTTTTTTTTTTTTTTTTTGCTGAAAATTAGAATAAAGTATTTAAGGACCACGTACAATAAATGTTAAATGTTTCACTAACTGGAATACACTTAACTCTAAGTAACATTGTACTCTAAGTATCATTGACTTTGCATACTTAATATTACAGTACACAATTTACAAAACAGTCTCACTAGAAGACTAAATTTTGAAGTGAATAAATGAATAAACATTGCCTTTTTTCCCTCAATTTGCAGGGTTTAAAAAAAGCATTACACAGATCTTAAAGATTTAAAAAAAAAAAAAAAAAAAAAAAAAAAAAGGAGGCAGTTGATACTCTAAGTTTGGTCTCTAACACTGGGAAAACATCAGGGTACATGCATTTAATTTGTGAGCAGTACCACTGAAATTAGCTGTGGTGTTCATGAAAGAAAAAGGACCATCTAAACACACAATTTGCCACATGATTTGGTATTTACTTAAAAAAGTTTAACTGCTAAAATATACATTGGATGTACTCAACGTTACAGAAATTCCATTAAGATGTTACTTCCCTAGGAATTCCACGTAATTACAGACACAGGCAGACACCCATGAAAGAGATCGGGCAGATGTGGCACTCGCACTGCTGTAAATCACTTGTACTTAACACAAGTGAAATTCCTCCCGTGCAAGGCACAGTTCAGCGAGTTCCCCCTCTCATCCGCACGCAGGGTTTGCACCGGCACCAGTATCGGTGCCCGCCGCTGGCGGCTGGGACCAGGACGAATTGCCCCCCC
>VZSG01000540.1:497340-518837 GCA_013398315.1 Nothoprocta pentlandii | reverse complement strand
GCGGCCGGGCTCCCGCTTGCCCTGCCTTTCGCGCCAGCCCCCCCAGCGATGCATCAAGTTATTTATCTCCACCAAATTTTGGTTGTCGCAGCCACAAGCGGCACAAAGGGCTGCCTTGCAAAACTCCACCTCGTGAAAGCGCAGCGGCATCTGTCAGAGCGGCCACAGGAGCAGCTCGGCTTCCCTGGAAACATCTTTTAACCAGGCTCCTCAGCACGAGAATTAGGATTCCCCTCTGCACACAGATCCACAGGGCAGGAGCTACCCCTCGCAGCTTGAAAGTCTTTGCAGCAGCTTTCGAGGCTGCTGGTAAGTGGCTGCTCAGCAATCTACAGCACAAGCCTAGCCCAGCTTCCACTTAAAAGTTTTTTTTTTTTTTTTCAATCTATGGTACCAATTTCTACACAAGCCTGTGAAAATACTTCTAAGAGCTGTGATTTATTCTGTACAGCCATCTGAATACGAGTAGCAAACTGACATCTCTGCTATTAAAGCCTGCATTAGAAATCAGCTGCTTTACTGCTTTGCTCAGCAGTAAAGGAATGGTATGTTAATATTATCCAGTCTACTGGGTGAGACCCCAATTTGAAACAAAGCAGTTCCTTCTGTTTTCCTTTTGGAGTCATCTGTACTCCATATTTGGCAACTTCTTTCTATGAGCAAGTTCCTACCTAGGCTATTTGAAGGGTCCTTCAAGCAATGCATATCAAAGTGCACTGAAAACACCCATTGACTGTTGCAACACTACTGGTAAACAGCACCGTGGAATTTGTGAACATAGTGGTACGTTAAAGTCTTTTCCAATTAAGCAAACTAAAGCTAAAGGATCTTAGGTCTTTCATGAGGAAATGGGGGAAGAAAAGGGAGTATGAAGTCCCTTTATACATTACATTACAAAGTTTCACCTTAATTTAAAATAATAAAGTAGTATCTCTCTTAAAGAAAACTGTTCCAACAGATGTGTTTCTCGTCTTGACCAAGGTCTTGACCTGTCTCTGCTGTCTCCTTGTGCATGTCCAGCTGTCAATGATTCAAGAATACCACAGCCACGGATTTTCCCTTTCCTTCTTTTTTCTCCACCCAGTCGGCACAGACAGCACCCCCTCAGTACCTCCAACTCTGGCCTACTGCCTCAGCAGTTTCCACTTGCAACTGATCTCTCTTTGAATTCACATCAAGCTAAAGTAAAACCTTCTGGTATTTATGACATGCATCACGGTTTCCTGCTAATCTAAACAGCTAAAGTTCTCCTTCAGCCTGCCCTCGTATTTGCAACTTCTGAAAACCCTTCAGCTAACTGCACAAACACGGTCTTTGATGTCAAGATCCTGCAGAGAGTTGCTGCAAACATTGTTTTTGTGATCGATCACTTTGACCAAATTCATTTTCTTCATTCTTGACCATGTCAGACAAGTCACGGCTTCGTCTGTCCGTCCTTCTACAGTTTCCATCTCATTCAGGAGGGCAGTTTCTGCCTCCAGGGGACCACAGCACATGCTTTCATCTTCAGCTTCTCCA
The DNA here is from genome assembly GCA_013398315.1 of Nothoprocta pentlandii. Classification (NCBI taxonomy): domain Eukaryota; kingdom Metazoa; phylum Chordata; class Aves; order Tinamiformes; family Tinamidae; genus Nothoprocta; species Nothoprocta pentlandii. The sequence goes on along the minus strand of VZSG01000540.1, from coordinate 517,319 downwards.
ATCAACAATTATATCTCCTGTTTTGTTTCTTGTGCCAGGAAGAAGTTTCTTGTGACCATCCATCAAGCTGCCTCACTCATCAAGTCATTCTTTAAAGTGCTTTATTCTGACTGGTTTTAAACCATCACAGCAATTAAGTAACTTTTAATAGTAATAAAAGGCTGCTAGGCTGACCACTCTGGTCAAATCAACTCCCTATTGCTAGTTCCATCCATCCATTTTCTAGTTCAATACATATATTGTAAATTCTTGAGTTCTGATTATATTCTTTGGCTTTCTCTGTAACACTGAGCAGAGATCAGATCCTAGCATCTGGATAGAGCTCCTTGCAGTTACAGCAACAGCAGAAAAACAAAGAATCCCAAACTTCTTCATTTGCACAGAACTATTCTGTATCCATTACAGTAAGTAAAAAATGTTCTCTATTTTAATTAGGCTGGCAAACAAGGACCTAAAGAGATGTAGCATTTGGATCCATACTACTATCACACTGGCCTATCAGTGATTCCACAGACTTAGAGAGACCATTCAAACTTCACACATCTCTAAACTTACTTCGTCTAAGGGTCCATTCACTGAAGCACTGGAAAAGGTTTCCAGTTTTCACACTACCCTTGTGAAAGTTCAGTCTGTATTTGGAGGTTCTGAAAGTGCATAAAATTCTTCCCTTTTTGACAAGGTCTGAGTTTTAACTCCACTGATTTACCAAAATCTTTTTTTGTTTTGTTTTGATTTTTCCTACAAGTTCAAACTTCTTCAACTACAAAGAACTACCAAGTGAGATCCCTGCAAGGGTCTGGTAAGACATGGTCAGAAAGCTGGGGTGGCAGCAAGCCACAGAGCAGCCTTGTAGTCTATCAGGATTTCCTATTCTCCTCTCTCCTGTCCCTGCTTTTCATAGCAAAGCCTATTCTACTGTTTGACCTAAGCCAAAGTAACATCATGTGCATCAAGTCCCTAGCATCCCCTGTGTCCTATTTTCCCATCTCTGTGCAACTCCCTTCACCTTCTTCCTGCTGGAGGAACCAACCGGGCCCTTCCTGCCCCACAGGGTGGTGGGACTGAAGAGATGCGAGCAGGGGCTGCCCTCTTTTTGGGACCCTCTGCCCCCTGATATCCCACAGTGACCCCTGCTTCCCTCCATCCAAACCCTCTCTGTTCTTCAGCCCTTGCTTCCTTCTGAGCAGTACAACCTGCCTTGCTTTCGAGGCACTTAACTCAGCCCTGTACAAGTAAGACATTATCAGGCAAGAACAGCCACAGCGTTGCCCTGAGAGGGCAAGTTTGGTGCAGGAAACTGCAAAGCAAGGCTGCAATTTCTATAAAATAATAGGATTCAGCACAAAGAGCCTGTGATACACTTGTGAGCAAGTATCACTCCTCAACCCAACCTTTGTAATACGGAGAAAAAGCCACATTCAGTCTCAGTGCTTCAGTTTAGCACCATTCGTATTAGAAAGTCCCAACAACATACACTACTCTGTTATTATCAGGTAAACTAGTATTTCAAATAAGCTTAATACACTATCTTGGTCATCACACATCCTCCTTTCCCTACACACCACGGAATTAATTTGCCTGCATTTCATAAAGTGATATCGAAGTTTAAGCTTGCCTACAAGGCGAGTTAGTCTCCCTTTCTCTTTCATGTTCACAATAATTTTTCACTTCACCAAGGTGAATCTGAGCAGATCAGCAGACAAGTGAGCATACCTATGGATAAATGCTTTTACTGTAGTAAGACTCAGTATACCTGTTATTTACTATTCCTTCTGCCCTCACAACTTGCGACGAACCTGTTCCAACTCTGAATTATCTACTCCATGACAGCGTCTGTTGTTGAGCAGAACACAAGAATCATTTCTAAGATGTACAAGCCAGATGCCTTGCAAGAAACATGCTAGATGGAACAAGACGTACTAGATGGAGGTGCCTTCTTCATCTGGGACTTTTAAAGGTACTGATTTTCAGTTCATCCAAAAAAGCAGAAGAAAACATTGAAAAATAAGCCCTGCAAAAAAAAGAAAAAGACATTTGTTTTAATCAATCACTATATTAGCAACCTTAAATCTCAGAAGTGTGTCTCAGTTTATCCTTCCAGTTTAAAAAAAACCCTCAAAAATACCACACACAAATAGGTACAAGCTTTAATTGATATTTTTTATACAACTTTTTTGAAGTGTGGTTTATCATCTATAAAACAGAATTGAAAGTTATCCAGTTCTTTCTCTCAACTTTAATACTGCAGTAAATTTTACTTTTAAGGATCAATTATTTATTTCTCCGTCCCCTCCAACCTCAAATCTTTTACTTCATTGAGCCCTGGCTTCAGACTTTGATGTTTTCATCAAGGCAATCTGAGTTATTCACTAATATAAAGCACAGTACTGCAGTAGTTTTTTGAGGAAAGCACAACTCAAGTCTACCAAGTTAGGGTGCTAGCAAGAGTACTGGGCTCCTATCTTTCTGTACCAGTGCTCAAGTGTTTTATCTTAATGTGCTAACACAGATCTGTTTCTGCATCATAACTACCCAGATTATACAGCAGTACTTCCTCTTGAAAGGCTCTGGAGCCTCTCTAACTACATCAGCTGCTCTTTATAGATCACTGTATATTCAGCAAGATGCAATTTGCAGCAGTACACAAATCCTTTATGAATTCAGTGATGAAGTCCACAGTATTAAGAGTCAATTTGCAACTTTATGTTTCATAAAAATGCACTGGGGAATGATGCAAGTGCTCATCTGCCCAGACAACTTCTTAGTATTTCTCTAATGAGACACCAGAAATGCCCCAGCCACAGAAAAAGTGAAACTGAAACTTTGCTCACTCTGGACACGAAAGCCAATCACAACACAACAAGATTTCACAAATTCTGCCCCTCAGGACCTCTCTGTTAAATTGTGTTTCAGCTTTACTATCTCACTTTATTTCCAAGCATTAATTTCATTGACCTGGTGTAATGCTTAGGTATTAAATACTTAGGTCCTCTCTCCCTCTCACATAGATAAAACTGCTTACGGAGTACTGTAAGCACTTCAGTACCCTCAGTTTTCATACTGCACCTCACTCCCATCCAGAAAAACCCTTATTTGCTCTTACCTCAAAACAGAGCCTTTTACAAGCTGGAACTGCTCCCAGTAACAAGCTGCCTAGACCTAGCTCCAGACACACCTCGGACAAGGCTTGACCTGCGCTTGTTTTCCAGCTTGCCAGTAACATTAGCAGGCGTTTCACGGAAACTATGTATTACATTGGAGGGAGAACACCAATCTGGGGACTTAGGTCCGCTTAAGACACGAAAAACAGCCCTTACAGCATGTAAACACCTCTAGGAAGCCACGTACTGCTGCCTGCTGGGATCTACTGACAATTGTGGAGCACTGTAAAGACAATACAGACACATAAACCTCATCTTTGGTTTCCGTGGGACTTGCAAACATGCAGTATCCTAAAGCACAGAAATAACTAGGCAAAAAATGAACAAATAATGTCTTTGAAGAATTGTACACACACAGAAAATAAAGCAACTCTCCTTTGGGATTCCTGTAAATAACCTCATTGCACTACATCTTTCTTGCTTTCTAGTGCAACTCTAAGATGACTTCAGTATAAAAACTAAGAAAAAATTTTTTTTAAAAAAAGAAGACATATGTGAGAGTGTTGGAATTGCACATTTTTCTTTACTTTCCTGGGATATACTGTTTGATGCAATACTGCAAAGATAGTATGATGATACACAAGCAACCAAAATGGGTATATAATTGTTATCAACAATGCTATTTTTGTTTTCTCTGCCAGTAGGGAAAAGGAAACAAAACAAAGGCCTTAACAGGGAATTGTTTGTCAGGGCAAAGGCTTGTCATTCTTCCACAAAAGAAAACTTGACCAGTATATGACAGACTGTGCTCGAGTGGCTCTGGGGCACTACACGGTTTCACTGGCCTGTGTCCTCTCAAGCTGCTCTCCTCCTCACGCTGCTTCCGAGGGCTGAGCTGCATCCACAGGGCTACATTTTCCCCCAGGCTTGTCCCGCAGGGTAGTTCCCATGCTAAGCTACACAAGCTTGAATAAGGAAACACAGTAATACAATCCAGATGAGGAACAAGGCACAACGGAAAGCAGGAACACCGGGTACCATGTTAATTCAGAATGCCATAATATGGAAGTATTTCAGTTAAAAATGTACAATTATCTCTTTCTTATAAAAAGTTTTATTTTCCTAGAACACATTTTAGCATGGAACAGCTCTCAGTTTAGAGGCATCCACTTCACCTTTCTCCAAAGGTGGCTCTTTGGCTAGTGCCCTCGCACACTCGCTCCCCTTGGTCACTGCAGTTGGCATCAGCCTTGCCAGTGTAATCCCGCAAAGCAGAGCTATGGGAGCCAAGCTTCCTTCTAGAACCAGCAAGTATCATTTCCAAGTATCCCTGTTTATCTTCAGCTTGATAACAAAACATGGAAGCTTACATTTATTTAAATACAGATATGGTGATTTACATAATGGCTAAAATTGCAAGGTGGAAGCATTTGGCTATTTACATTGGTTTGCGATTCTGATTTTAAGTTTCTGACTAGTTCTATGCAGCTAGAACTGAATTAGCTTGCTTTGGCATTACACATAGTGGCAGCTGCAAAGCACTGGAGCCACCAACTGTTCAAACATGGCAACAGCTAAATGTATTTCTATTTCAGTGTAGCTTATACAAAATCAGACATTCAAAGTAACTTCTGGCATCACAGAGTTTCCTTCATTTACCCTACTTTTACTGAACGTTATTGAACCTTTACTTACATTTACTGAAAAGTTTGTATTTGATCAAAGAAAACTGCACACTCGTTTCACAAGACCACACTGCTATCTGTATTAACCCTACATGAACTTGACAACCTAGAGGCTCTTCCAGGTCTCTTACAATGGTGTCAATTGAAGCAGATTTCACAGGCAGAGGTAATACCTTATTTGATGGACTAATAGAAAAAAATCAGGTCACAAACCTTTCTTCAGATACCTGAGCCATCCTAGGTCTACTGCTGTTGTATCACTATCTATTCCTTGATGGAGATTGTAACATTCACCAATGAGAATATCACAATGTCTGTACTAGGCTCGTACTACATCTCCATTTACTCAAAATCCCATCTCCAATAGCAGATCCCCGAGAAAGAGAATATTTCCACTTCTATGTCTTTCCAATCACCTGTTCCCTCAGGAAAGCCTGAATTATTGTTTGTTTTTTTCCCCCAAATATCCCTTAATGGATTTTTTTTTTTAATTTTGTCCAATTGCACTGCCTGCCTCCCATTAAACGCACTTGCACCTCTCAGTATTTGTCCTGCTGCTAAGGCAAAAGCTCTACCCAAGAGACTGCAAAGGGAAAAAAATCCTCCATGTGCTCTCCCCATTCGGTACCTGCACTATCCACAGCTGACTTCAAGCATCAGAAAACGTATGCAAGCAAAAAACAGTTTCTCTCCCCCCTACACAAACATGCCATTTCTCCCAGAGTAGTTCTGTTCTCTAGACACTCCAACAGGAACAAGGAGGGACATATGACATGGAGGTATTTTTGTCAAGTCACAGATTTCTTCTCCATTTTCTTATTAATCTTAGCAAGTATTACGCAGAAGCCACAGAACTGATAAGGTAATTTTACTAACCAACTTAGGCTTTTTTTGCCCAACAGCTTGCATCCCCTTTGTATATCATCAACATTTTTACATGCATATAAATGCACAAACAGTACAGACGGGTATACCTATCATTTAGGTCTCTGCACACACATAAACATAATATGAGAGAAAAGCTGTTGACTACAGAAACAAGAAGCAGCTGTGAAGAACATTTCCTAAGCATTAAGGAACTGGGAAAGCTCTTGGTTTGTTTCTAACACATTTTTTCAGCCCTGCTCAAGGACAAAGTTGTAACGTCATTTGCAAATGTAGTTGGTTGTTGGCCTTGCATACTCAGGGAAAGGCTAGCCCTGAGAAATCGGGACTATCAGAGAAACTGGAAATATCTGTAGCTTTCTTAAATGCCTCCCAAAATGCCTCTCTGTACAAGAGCCACACTCATGTAAAGTCATGTCAAGTATAGTTAAGGAAGTTCTAAATAATATATAGCAAGCTAAAAGTAAACCAGTATGAAAAAGCTTTAAGCAATGGTATAAAGAGGTATGAGTTATTTGTTCATGAACAGTGGAAACGGCTCCCCTTGCCCATAGTTAACTTCATCACTTACTTGCTTCTTGCAGTAACGAATTCCAATACTGGAAAAGCAAGACCACAGTACAATCAGAACAACATTACATGAGAAGCTGGCACTGCCTAGATCCAATATTTTACTTGAAGATAAAGGGATCTTCCAAAGTTGTATTCAGATTACAAAACGACATCCTGCTGCTTTTGACAGATTTTGAGGATGCCAAGAGACAAATTCCCACATTCTGCTTATTCCAAGTCTGGAATCCTAAAGCCACTGCCGCTGGAGAAAGACACATTGCCAAAAAGTAGAGCAGTCAACACCTCCTAGAAACAAAGCAATGGTCTTCCAATCTACAACCTCCAACCTTTTACTCCTGTTAATTCTAAAGACCACAGATGAACACAAACAATTTCTGTCTGTGCAGAAATTACAATAACTTGTGCATTTGATTAGAATGTGACCGATTTTTGCCAAGGATTATCTGAATTGGCCTCTCCTCAGCTTCAATCCAATTCAGTTTGACTAAACAAAATTGAGTCTATACAATAAATATCATCTTCATCACTGTTGGTGCATCTTTATGATGCATCAGTGTGTTTTTGGAAAAAAAGCTTATAAACATATCTTTTTGATTAAAATTGAGTAGTTTAATTGAAATAATTGACAGTTCATATTAAATATTGTTTTGCTTCCCCTTGGACAAATTAGTTGAAAAGACTGGAAGCAAAGGGCCCTGGGGCTGAAGGGATATGTTGGATGGTACCAGTCTCTTGTAACACTGAGTTACTAAGCTGCCTGAAGGAAGAAAATCCAGACATCTCGTCTAAGTCTGAATATCTAAAGAGCATTTTTCAAGAAGCTATCCAGCAGGACCTGAAATGATCCAGATATTCTTCTTTTGGACGATGAGGTGGATTGAGAACTAGCTGCATGGCAGAGCTCAGAGTTGATTAGTGGCGCAGAGTCCAGTTGAAGGCCTGTAGTTGGTATGTCCCCCAGGGGGTCAGTCCTCGGTCCGGTCCTGTTCAATTTATTCATCAACGACCTGGATGTAGGGACGGAGTGCCCCCTCAGCAAGTTTGCTGAGGATATGAAATTGGGAGGAACAGCTAATACACCAAAGGGCTGTGCTGCCATCCAGAAGGACCTGGACAGACTGGACAACTGGATGGTGAAAAACCTCATGAAGTTCAACAAGGGCAAGCGCAAGGTTCTACACTTGGGGAGGAATAACCCCAGGCACCAGTACAGGCTGGGGACTGACCTGCTGGAGAGCAGCCCCGCAGAGAGGGACCTGGATGGATGTCATGGTGGATGACAAGATGACCATGAGGCAGCAGTGTGCCCTGGTGGCCAAGAAGGCCAACGGGATCCTGGGGTGCATTAAGAAGAGCGTCTCCAGCAGGTTGAGGGAGGTGATCGTCCTCCTCTACTCAGCTCTGGTGAGGCCACATCTGGAGTATAGTGTCCAGTTCTGGACTCCCCAGTACAAGAGGGGTGTGGAGCTGCTGGAGAGAGTCCAGTGCAGGGCTACCAGGATGATCAGGGGCCTGGAACATCTGCCCTATGAGCAAAGGCTGAGGGAGCTGGGCCTGCTCAGCCTGGAGAAGAGAAGGCTGAGGGGGGACCTGATCAGTGCCTATAAATACCTCAAGGGAGGGAGGGAGGAGGAGGGAGCCGGCCTCTTTTCAGTGGTGGCCACTGACAGAACTAGAAGAAACAGCCACAAACTGAAGCACCAAAAGTTCCACAGGAACCTAAGGAAACATTTCTTGACAGTGAAGGTGACAGAGCCCTGGAACAGGCTGCCCAGAGAGGCTGTGGAGCCTTCTTCTCCAGAGATCTTCAAAACCCACTTGGACACAGCCCTGTGCCATGTGCTCTAGGTGACCCTGTGTGTACAGAGGGGTTCGACTAGAGGACCTCGGAGGTCATCTGAGGGATTCTATGACTTACCAACAGTCCCTTGCTTTTAACACACTGCCTCAAAGTTGCACCGTGTAGCTGGGAAATAGAAGCTTCTGCATTAGCCTTTTCCTAGATCTTCTGCCACATTCTTGTTTTATTTGAAGTTGTCCTTAGCACAGCTCTACAGCATTTTGTAGTGCAAAAAAAAGCAAACAGAAACACTCCTTCCTCTGCCCCCCCACAAAGAAAACCAGTAATTTCCCTTCACATGAGCCTAAGCACTTTTAATTTTTCTGTTTAATTTTTAATTAAATGGAATTTAGTATTTATTGAACAGAATTTAATTTTTATTTTCATGTTTAGGTGTCTTTTAGATGATATCCCACTGTGAACTAGGAAACTGAACATAGAATGCAGTGGATCAGTACTGTGCTTTCAAGACTTAGCAAAGCCTGGAAAAGGAATCTCAGAACTCTTAGCAAGTCAGAGACATAACCCTGATGCCAGAATGACTGACCACGTCAGTCAGGACCATTGCTGTCTACCTCCACACTATTTTCAAGACTTTCAAAATAACATTATACACAAGCTTCCCATCCATGGATCAGCATACCAAAGAAAACTGGTCGCTGGACAAGTTCTGATTGTGTTTGGGCCATCAGAAGGCAATAGATTAGGATGTCTCCCCACTCTCTGAAAAGTCGGGATCTGTTTCTCTTTAGTGAACGAGCAGTAAGCAGCTGGCCCTTGCTCTCACAGGGTGCTCACATCATATGGGAAGTTAATCTAACAATCAATGCACCAGTTCTGCAGGTTAGGGCTGCCACATGAAAGCACTCCCCACATGCCCATGCCTGTCAGTGAACACCAGGTAATGACCCTGTCTCATGCAAGTAGCACTTGGGTATCCTGAGCACCCTGCACATCGCCTCGCATCCTGGCATGTCTGCCCCGAGTACCAGCCGACTCGGCATCAGGCCAAGGGGGACATCCCGTAAAAAGTACTGCAATCCCAGTGAACAGGGGAATCTGGAATGTTAGACCCCTCTGGACACTGTGCTCGTTTTACCAGTGGCGAGGACAACTTCATCCCACAGAGCATTGCTGTCACAATAACATCATGTCCCTGTTTAAATATACTGGCTGCAAGCAACATCTGACAAAAGTCGTAACAAAGGCACCTTAAAGGGGTGATTAATCCAGTTTTCTTTCCTGAGCACAAAGCAAAACTTCACCAGGTTCCTCACCTTCTCATTAGTTGAGGCCAATATAAATTCCTCTTCTCTCTCCCCACCAGATTTACTTCATGTAACTTCCAAGGTTTCTCTTTCTCACGCCACCTGCTGTCCTTACAAATCTGATCTTTACCAAGAAGAGTGTTTTAAAATGCGCAGATAGGAGCTGGGCTTGGCTCAGACCAGCTGGAGGACTGTCTTAAATCATTACACTAGTAGCTCCCACCTCAACATCCAAACCTTCAGCTTTCTTTCTGTCCTTGTCTCAGCAGTGTTAAGCACTTTTTAAATACACATTTGTTATTTGTTAGACTGATCTAGACTTTGTTCCACTGCACTTTTTCCAGAACCACTCTAGAGAACCACTGGCAAAGTTTCCACCTCCCTCCACCCCATCTTTGTTATTTCATGCATTTTTTCAAACCCTTTCAGATGATAGGAGACTCAGTTTATCACTACCATATCTCTTAAGAGATACACCATCCGTACATTTCATGAATAAAGCATATCCTTTAAGACTTTCTTCAATGCTTTACTTATTTTTACTCTGCAGCACTTGTGAGGATACATTTAATGAAGTTTGCCCCCCCCCATGCTTCTTGTAAAAGCCAAGCAAAATGTTGGCTATTTACATAAATATCCTCTCAACCTACAGACTTGTAAAAGTAGCTGATCCCCAGTGTGCTGTAGCTTCCTCATCCCCAGAAGCAGATCCCCTTCCCCCCTTAAAGCAAAACAAAAAAAGGTACCAACACCCATGCATACTCTAGACTTTGAGCTCCGGTTTAAATACAGGATAGACCCAGATCTAGTGAACTACATATATACAGAGTAGGCTTGAATTATTTTTAAGCGTATGGTTAACTCCATGCAGCTGCAGACTGTGGCTCCAAGACACTGATGCCATTTGCCCGTGTCAACGCCAGCAGCCCCAGTGTGCTTGGTCCTGTTGTCACCTCCCAAGGACCATTTCTCCAGGTGGCCACTCACAGGGGAGAACGTGAATCATCACTGCCAGTGTCAGCAATGCTGCTCAAGTCTCAACAGGAATTATTCTGGGAGATGAAGTGTCATAGCTCAAAGCTCCAGGTTCCATCCAGATGTGCTGTTTGACAATCTCCACATAAAAGCAATGCAGAGCAGCATCCCATCAGTATGAAGGGTTGCCTTCCCACAGACCAGGCTGCACTGGCAGGAAGCAGCCTTAACACTTGGGAATAAGAGGAAGTACTCTAACACAAAAGGGAAATAAAAAGGCATCTTCTTTAGGAACCCAGGTGTCTTAAAATGCCTCATTGTAGATTGAAGCTCTTGACTTGTTGACTTCCTTCAGTGAGATTTTTTTTGGGGGGGGGGGGGGGGGGGGGGAGGTTCTTCCTCTCTTCTCTCCTCCTTTCTCCTTGTTTTTGAAGGCTCAGGAATTGGAACTAATAACCCTTAAAGATTCTCAGCAGAAGGATTCTCAGGTCTGCTAGAAAGAAGACCAACTCGTGCTATATGAAAGAGGGACTTTTCCATCTCACTCCTTCACTATTCCAGTTCAAAATAAAACACTTCTGTACTTCCTGAAAAGTCTGAAAAGTATAATGTCACACATAATACATCACTGCAGCACATTGCTTCACTTGGGACACATTCAATATCCATGCTGAGGTATGAAAATAAGGCTTTGAAAATAATCCACTGGCCTGTCAAGCAGAGTCCTGCAGGGCTTCTGATGGAGAAGGAGGGAAAATAAGGAGTGGAAAGAATGGGGATAAAAGGGAAGTGGTCAAGAGTTCCCTTTCCCCCTCCCATGCAAACAGTCTTGCAATACACATCACTGCTCCAGTACTAGACCCAGGGAAGCCAAGCACTGCTCCAAGTACAGTCTACCTTGACAAGCTTCCTTAAACCTTACAGAAAGCCCAGTCGTAACCTCCCCAACTCACAGGCTTCTATTCCAGGTATTTTCCTTGTTCCCTCTCCCCTGTTCTAGCCCTAGGCTTCACAACCTCCATGCAACCTGAAACTTCAAAGAGTGCTCAAACAGAAGAGTAACTTTAACTGTACATACAAACAAGAAGTTTGCATTTGTTATCAGAGCTACCAGTATAATCCTTAGATATAATCTGCTAAGAAATAGACTTTTTAAAAAAAACTAGTTTAGAATAGAGAATATCATATTCTTGTTTGCACTGGTCTACGTAGGGAATCTGTATTGAAGACTGCTCATACAGTCTGACTAAAATACGGCTTTAGGAAGTACTGCCCTCTAGAATGAAATTTAATTCAACCACTTGGATTTTACTTCATATCACTGCGTCTTCTGCAATAGAAACATCTAATAGAAAGTGTAAAGAACCACCTCCCCTGCCACACAGATTGAAGTACAGCAAGTGGGACAAAACCAGAGACACTTAAGTTTTATCAGCATCTCCAGTCCCAACGGAGTTGAGAGAGCTCCTAGCTTACAGCCTGTTAAAGATACTCCAGTACCTCAGGACTCCCCTATATATTCAAATGCTATTTCAAGTGTATCAATACACATTATTTGGGCCTTCAAACACATAGGCAGTTCACACACTGTAGTTATCAGTAGAGAAATCCTGTTCAACACTGAAAAAACACTAGTGACCTGTTACTGCAAGATCAGGGCCAAACCTCCACAGGAAGATGGTGACAAGGGAGGAGCGCGTGTTTGCTGACGTGCAGAAGAATGACAAAAACACACAGATGTTTGACCTTCAGAGTGAAACCAACTGACCCCAACAGGCCAGAGGGCAGAGCTGGATCATGAGCACCATCCTGTGCAGTTATCACAATACAGTAAGTTCTAGAATTTCTACAAGATCATTAAATGAGGGCATCTTATAATCCTCAAAGAAAGTGCTGTGTAAGAGAACACTGCTTGCCACAGACCTTGAGAACACAGCATAGTGTAATTTAGAAGAGATTACATGACTTTTGCAGCAGAACAGCTATTTTGACAGACACAGATACTCATAATTTGCCTGGTCTTTCTTTAGCAACTGATGCAAAACAACTGCCCAGTGACACCCCTAAATACCAAAATTGTGTTAAGAACAGTTGATGTTTCAATTAGCATTTTCAACAGTGTAGTCTTAGTGAATGAGAATTATAAAGTTTTTACCTAAGCAAAGATCATTACCCTACCCATTAGCAACTTGCACATACTGGTACTCCATTAATTATGCTCTTTTTCTTTCTCATTTTAGAATTTGTTCTTAGGTTGGTCTGGTTTCATTACGAAGCTTTCAAATGGGTAGTGATACAAAACAAACCTGATCAGCCACCTAGTATTTCCAAGTTCTACAAACATGTAAAGAATCATATACTCACCAGGAGAAGAGTCTCTTTAGACAGAGAACATATTTTAAATTGGAAGCATTTATGTAGTTCCCAAGTAGTGCTTTGGAGGTACAGAGAATTAAGGTTTATTTCCCACATGAAGTATGGACCTTTGACAACACTATTTGGGATGGGGAGAAAGAAGAAGTGGGAAATAGGAGGAAAATAGAAAATAGTTTTTGCTTGTTGACCTAATGCTTTGTAATTGCTTATTTTCTACATCTCTGTAGAATGGACAGTTAAAAAACTAAGTGACTGGAAGAGCAGGAGCCCTGCAAGAACTTTCCTTCTGCACTGAGCACATTAAGCAAAACCAGTTATTCTGTACCAGGATAGAGTACTGCCCATAAACACACTTAACAAATGTGAGTATCTGGAATCTTTTAAAGATTCTATAACATGTCACCCGAAGGAGTTCTCTTATTGTTGTATGTCTTGTCCATTGTTAAACTCCAGACCATTTCGATCCAAACTGTTGACGTACCCCACAGCAGGACAGTTGCTCTAACATTCTTGTCAGTCACAGCAACGCACCAGGCATAGAAAATGCAATTAAATACTGCAAGTAGTACTAGTCTCCTGTCTTAATTGAGTCTCTTTCTTCCTCTCTTTTGCCCTATCTATTTTTGTGTGCCTCTTTCATCTCGTGTTCTTGCCATCTGAAGTTTCCTTCCTTCTCCCAGGGAATATCCACAATTTTTCAAGCAAGAAAAGTCCTGTAAATTTCTACAATTAGCAGGACATGACCAGCCACCACATACTTCTGTATTCAGTTCAGCTCTTAAAAGGACACACTATGTCCAATGATTACAACATGTAAAACTAGTACCAACTCACATGTCATACTCTGCTACTGATCATTACACTATTTTTCAACCACTGCTCCATTTAAGAGTACAAACTACGTAAAGGTAACAAAAACAAAATGCAGTTCAGACCAAAACCAGCACAAACTCAAGGTTTTTTATCCACAAAGTAACTTCTGAGAAGCTACAGAAAGCTGTAAAATTTTACTAGCAGTTAAGAACGAAATACTTCATGGTTTTCTTCGAAAGGTAGAAAGTCTTAAGCAGCCACGGAGAAATCCATTTTACAAGTCCAACTCTCTAGTTGCAAGGCCACTGGTTTCCTTCCCATCAGGAATCCTACTGGTTGTAGCCATTAACATCCTTTTATTAAGTCTGCTGGTAAAAATCCAAAGTTGCTCAGTTTATAGTCCATAAGACTTTTGTCTGAACCTCCATGTATCCAAGTATCTTTAAGGACTGGCAGCATGGATTGATGCCTGGGTAGGAACACATTTCAGCCTTACCATTTCTAGATTCACTATTCTGATACATGGGGTAACAGGTATCAGTATCAACACTCTTCCTGCTGATCAGAACTGCTGCGCAGAGGTAGAAGAAACAAGTCTAGAGAAAAGTCCATCAAAAAAGAACAGGCAGCAACTTACAGCACAATCCCACTGACGCTTTTAGCTCATTATCCTGTCTACATCTCATCCAAAAGGGATAGGCAACAGAAAGGTCAATGACCAGAAATGAAGATTCTCCAATTAATAAAACTGGAGTGTTCATAGCAAGGTACACTGAGGAGTCTAGACAGGATACAGTCTGTCACTTCGCCAGCAGTAGTTTTACCTCCTTTGATCAAAATGCACACAGATATGTAAAAATGCATGTATAGGTATAAAAGTGTTCCTATGACTTTTTCCATATACTAATGTTTAGTATCTTCTGAATATCTGATGTAAATGCAAGCATTTAAGAGAAAGCAGTAAGGAATTAAACACAGTGTAACAACAACAGGGGGAAAAGATGGTGGTATAGAAATAAACATGTTAGTCCCAAATTTGAAGGAAATTGCAGGTCCTTACACACAATTTTGGAGGTATGGGCACTTAAGAGCCAAGAAGGCAGAAGGGATGTACTTGAAGGATGAGAAATTACAAAAAAAAAAAAAAAGAAAAAGGCAAAATACAAAGCATTGCATTCAGTTTCTCATGATAACATGCCAGCTATGCAAGAGATACAGCTCTGAACTGCCACAGCAGGGAATGTCCCCTTATAGTTTTCTGCTCATTTGATGCCTAGGAACTAGGTATTACTCAAAATGTCTGCTCTTGACAGTCATCTCACTAGTTGCTTTGATATTCTGAAGCCGACATAAGAAAGTCAATTCTAAAGAATTGAGCTGTTCTTTCAGTATCATCCAGTGACAAATTAGTGAAAAACAACTGCATAATTTCCCAGCATGCTTTCAGATGCTAGGAATATAAAAAGAAAAGACTTCTACAGCAAGGTTTTCCTTATAAGGTTAACTGTGTTATACTAGAACTTGAGACAAACCAACACTGCTTGATTTTTATTCATTTTGTTTACAAAGTAGGACCAAGTTATGATCTTCCTATGTAACACACAGTCGAAGTTATCTCCTTTCAGACATCATTACTAAAAACCTTTGCAGGCTTACCTTTATTAGTCCCAATCATATTGTCTAGGCTAATTCATAACAGCAGCTGCCTTGAAAAAATGATTACTAGAACCAGTCGCCAGGAATCAGCTTCTCGTCTACAGAAGAGTTTAACAGGCACAGCTGAACGCATCAGCAGGAAGAGCTCCCGTAATTCTGCAGCACTTCTACACTGGCACCGGGTTCAGCCACCCAGCAGCTCTTTGGCCAACCTGCTACAAATACAGCAGTGACAGAGCTCAGCCCCTTCCAGTAAAGGCCAGCTGAGCTTTCCAGCAGCCTGATTTCTCTCACTACTGTCAGTTAAGGGACATTTGTCTTGACATCACTGAAACTACCATGTGAGAATTAGTGATGATTTCTCAGAAGATGCTGAAGTGACTACAAGAGCATACCCATTTACACACAGCTTTGTGTGCAAGGCAAGACAACCTCCATATGGAGTCTGGAGAAGGCTACTGCCAAGCAAGAATGAGTTCAAACCAGCTGTTTAAAAGGCATTACAGAGATTTTCCAAAAAGCAGGGGTAGGTCTGATTAGCTTGAATCTTCTAACACACGTTCCAGTTAAAAAGTCTGCATGGAGCACATAGGAAGAATAAAGCTGATATTACAGCCGACAGACATGCCTGTAACTGCTCCTGGATAAAGTGCAGCTCAACATGTCTTTCAAATGCTGTACGACAGTTATAAATTACTCCTCACAAACTTACAACCTATAGGTTTGGTTCTGGGGGGCTTTTCTTGTTTTCTGGAGTCTGGGCACTCAAGAAGCTAAAAACACTAATAATTGTGATGCAGTTTTGTGTTTTTTTTTTAATACACTAGAGGTCTAAAACTAGCTGTTCGACAATGTATCTGATGTAGAATTTAGAACTTGCATAAAAAAAATCTTCTGCAAGCATTCACTTGAACAAGCTTCATATGCTAATGGAAGATGCAATTACAGGCTTCTTTAAGTGTGATTCTTACATAGCAGTATAAGCATGACCACACACCTTAACATTTTTGCACATCTGCATCTTAACCTGGCTTTTACAGCTTATAAAAAAGTTCAACCGGCTATCACTTGTGTATCATCATAAAAAAATCCTTGTACACAGAACATGAACAGAGACACCTGTCTTCTACACTTGCTGACTTCAGAGATAAGCTAGTTCTCCAAAGAAGAATTAAAAAGAAAATTCTGAGCTTGAAAAAGAACACTCTGGCTAAGAATCCTACCTGTCCAATACATTTTTGGAAAAGCAACAGAACAACAGAGACGGAAACGAGCAGTAGAGAGTAAAAGCAGAAGTTTTTCTAGCTACTTTTGAAGAGAGCCCTAAAGAGATGTTAAATCCAGCTCAAGTTTTTCTTTAGTTTGCTACAGGACAGAGTGAGTCAGCATCACCATATGTACTGACTGACGTAGGAAACCACCATTCAACCATCCTGGCTACAAAGATGTATTTAGTGCTATCAGGAACAGCTAGGACAGCACTGCTCAGGTGTTTCTGATTTTCCTACTACATACGTGCTTTCAACTACAACATAAAGCAAGGAAGCTGTAACTTTAAAAAAAAAATACAAATTTTGACAGCATTAGTCCTTTGGAAGCATCTTACAAAACTAAAGCAATTTATTTTGTATTTCAAAATAAAACCGAGTGGTGTGTTTTACTAGAAAACAGCCAATTTTAAGAGCTGAATATTACCCTAGCACATCTTACATTTGCACTTGTCTGTGAAGCCAGCTACCACATTCTACCGAACTAACTTTAGAGGCAGTTACACAAAAGAGCTTTCCCCCAGATAAGTAATTTCTTGAGCTATGTGACTAACTTTCATGGGTGTACGTCATAGCCTGTGTTAAGTGATCCACTCCAAAGCTTTAGAGCAACAGTGTTACACTTGCCATGAATTTACAAGAAGTTCTTGTACTTGCCAAGGCAGTGTACATCTAACTAGCATTAGAGATTCCACAGCTGACAAGTGATTAAAGCCCTGCACGTAACCTCATTTACCACTCAAACTCGAGGAATTCTGCATACAAGAACTAGGATAAGACTAGTTCAATTACCAATTAACATTGCAGAGTTTTAATACAATCAAAAAAGTTGTAGATTCCCTCATGTAATCTGAGATGTAAACTTAGGTTCAACAAATCAAGTTAAAATTTGACATACAAAACTTGATCCATTTCTTCAAGAAATCTTCAACAATGGAGGAGAAATTGCAAACAAACATTCACCCCAGTTTAATAGAAATTAAAGAGCATATACTTAGAATAAACTTAAAAAGACAAAAAAAGGACTCAAAAGTTTCAGTAAATACGTATTATCAGCAACAACATCCCGTACATACAAAGACAACAGATACAGAAAATGAAGGTCTCATTATACATGCAATTACATGACACTTTTCAAGAAGAAACTTATTAACACTTATAAGTTTCCCGGGTGAATGAAGACAAAATTCTTTAAAGCTACTGAAGGTGTTTCAGCCTCTATCCCCACCAACCTCAACAGGCCGGGACAAGTGCAATACCACAGACACACACAGCATTGCAACTGATCCCAACCTGTGTAGAAAGGGGTACAATTTTCCACACTTACTGACTGACTTGTCACTGCCACAGTCAGTTTTGCATGGATTTGCACAGCAGAGTATCATACAGCTGGATGCAAACCTGCAAAACTAACCAGAGAACAGTGTTCAATTAAACAACACATAAATTGATAAGGCATGCTGAATATGAAGTTCTACAGCTAGCAGTACTTTAAGTGCTCATAATGCAGTAGATTAGTGAACACTACCTGCACTATAAGCACTTTAGTGCTACAAGAGCTGTCATTCACTAGACTGCTGTTAAGAAAGGCCACAAAATTTCCCATAACAAGCAGAAAACATTCAAACTCCTTGATGTTGATCATAACAGGCCACCATCAGTTTTGCATAGATTTGCACAACTACATTCTTCTTGTAGTGCAACTATGCAAAACTAACAGAAGACTGCAAAGCAGAAAACTACTGGATCATCTACAGTGTTAACCTGAGTGACTGGATGAAGACATAACTTCTTATGCCAGAAGGAGCACTTAGGGCAGTAGATGCTAATCTACTTCACTATCTGCACTAGATGCACCTTAGTACAAAAAGCACTTGATACCACCACACAGTACCTTGCCAGTTGCTGAAGTCCTGCAACGTCTCCCGAGGCAGTTGTCAACATAATGCTACAAGTGCCTTCACTGCAGTAGGTTCTCTATGTCACTACCTGCACTGTAAGCACTTTGACATTACTCTGACGTAAACAGCATTTTTAGTAATTCGGGTTATGTTGTCTACTTTGTACCTGCTGAAAGAAAAGAACAAAGTGAGTATTTGATCAGTTTTGGAATTGCATGCATTTGATAACTCTTCTGTAGAACAAATATTCACGCTGTGTTTTCGAGTTAAAAACCTTCAGCTTAAGCTAGAGGTGCATTTGTCCAATCCAAGACTATCATACAGTTTTATAAGTATCAAAATCCACGTTGGTGACAAGATGCCAACAAAAAAATAAAGATACAAGAATTAGTCAAATACTTCTCCCACACCATGCTCACAAAGCCATCACGAGTTAAGTAAAAAATATTAGTTTCCAAAAATCAAACTGATGTAAAAAGAGACAGAACTTCCACCCCTCTACCTTATATCAGAAAGAAGGCCCATACAAAAGCCTGATACTATTTTTTTGCTCAATTCAAGATAATCTTTACACACATATATATACACACATACATTTTTTATATATATACATAAAAAGAATCTTTATACGTAAGATATTATCTGTAAATCTGTTACTTTTAAGTTTCTGGGAAGTCTAGAAAGCATCTTAGGAAGTGCCAGGTGTTTTGTTTCACTTTCTGATTACTCACATTGTTAACAGATTTTAATACTGCTCCTGCCACAAACACACTGTCAAAAAAAAATCCATCCACTGTATTTAGTTTGGACTATATGGTAATGAAGGAGAGACTCTAATGATGCTTGTATAATATACAACAAAATTACAGCTATTTATTACAGACTCAAAGTTCAATAAAGCAGTAAACTCAGCATCAGAAAGCTCATTTCACTGCTAAATTAAAATGAACATAAACTTCAAAAGAACATAAAAACATAAAAATTATTCTCACCTGATAGAAACAGCAACCCAAGTAAAATATTTTTGAAGGAAAAGCAAAACTTCAGTTCTTACACTGAAAAAATGAATTCTGCTGAAGAAATAAATAAAAAGAAAAAATAGGAGGAAGGAGGGAAGAAATAATCTCAAAAAATGTAATTAAACATTTGTAAGACTCCTTCATAGATTACTTTGCTGTTTAACAAGGGACAGTCTCCCCACATGGTTTCCTGATCCTTTATACAAATAATTGCCAAAATAGAATTAAAAAAAAAATCTTAGAATTATTTACCAAACAGGTAGCATTGTGGACCACAGAGCATTCCCCCAAACCTGAGAAACTCTTGGGAATGCAGTGCTCCTCAGCGAAGACCCAGCCTCTGCCCAACTGAAGAATAAGATAATAAAAATGAGAGGAGAGAGAGATAACTCACCGCGGGGAGCAGCCTCCCACGAGGGCCCTGCAGCTGCCTCCACCGCGAGCCTCCTCGCGCGGCTCCTGCGAACAAACCACGGGGCGAGTTACTCGCGCGCGGCGCCAACAAAGCGGGCGCGCAGCGGAGGGCAACGCAGGGGAGGGGAGGGGAGGCCCCGCGCGGCGCAGGGCAGCGGCGGCCCCGCAACGGGGCGCGCGGGGCAGGGCCGGGCGGCGCTGGGCA
>VZSG01000540.1:467786-486551 GCA_013398315.1 Nothoprocta pentlandii | reverse complement strand
TTTTTTTTTTTTTTTTTTTTTTTTTTTTTTTTTTTTTTTTTTTTTTTTTTTTTTTTTTTTTTTTTTTTTTTCTGCAAGGATGCTGAACACTAGTAACTTGCAAAATGCTGGGCACCCTGTTCCTGATTGCTCACACTGGGATTGCCTCACAGTGTACTATGAAAGAGTAAGTCCTACTACTGAGCATGATGTTTTGACCATGGCATACTTCAGAAATGGACTTAGAATATTTATTATATAGTTTTATATGCATACTGATATGATCATGTATGATCAGTATATCTTATTATTATCTTGACCACCAAAACTGATGTTTTGATATATCAAAATGAAAAATATTTCAAAATGAAAAAAATCATTTTAATGATGGTCACATGCACCTGTTACATGCTATTGATAAAACAATACTGATAAGAAAATTTTCAGTAGAACACTAAATATTTCTTTAGAGATTGCCTCCTCCCCGTCCTCCCTATTCTCCCCTCAAGGAGTGCAAAAATATCTATACTTTCATATATTTATAAAGCAAGTTCGGGCTTGGTCACTTACGCTGGTGAACATCTTTCACAGGATAAGTGTATCTGGTGAGTCAAGAAGGTAGGTTAACAGCTTAAAAGTAAATTCAACTTAGACTTTTGGGTTTGGTATTGGACAAACTGGATGTATTTATTTTTTGAAGTTTGCACGTTCCATTGTGGCAGTTGCAAATATCCTTAAAGTTTACTTTTTATCATAGTGAGCAAGAGGTTTTTCAGAGCTATGAACTGAGAACTTGAGGTTTACACTACTGTAGTGAATCAAATATAATTTTGTACAAGATGCCCTGCCAAGACTAATGATCATTTTTTTAAATTGATTACCTAAAACATTTTAAAATACTGCTTTACCAACAAAGTTGTAGTACAGCTTTGTATTTTTTTTTCCATAGTCCAGTATCTAAACAAATAATTTAATATAACACAGATTCTTCTCAATAGTTTTCTTTTTTTTTTCTTTTTTTTTTTTTTTGGCCAGATACCATGGGACAGATTTATCAATAAAATACATTTAGTAGACTTGTGTCACCTTATGGTAACAAACAATTAGATCCAACAAATACAAGACTGAAGAGAAAAAGTAATTCTTTGCAGAATGTAGAAAAGGGTATAGTCAAACTGATACTGACAATATGAATTGAATTATAACCCTAGTCCTTATGCTGTATCAGACTGAGGAATTAACTCACAAACAACATAAGAGAATGTTGTAGGTTTCATTACAATATAAGGAGAACTAGAGAGAACAATAGGAAAAATGTGATGACACTTAAGTCTATTTTGAAAAGATATGAGGACATTCCCTTAGTCCAACTTTAATGTCTTTGTCTTTATTCTGATTTAGAAGATGGTGGTTAATGTGAGATGTGAGTTCTCCCATTTCTTTCCATATGTTCCTAGACCAAAAATAGTTTCCTCTCTTCATATGGATTTTTCCAAATAAGGAGTGAAGAAACTGTAAATTAACTTCTCATTACTACAGAACAAATGCATACTTCCAATATGCTGATTTTGGGGGGAGAGGAAGAATGAGGAGACAGCTCTTTGGAAACTCTCTTGAAATCTGCCTTCTAGAAATTTCCCTCTTAATTGCATACTTAAAAATAAAATATATATTTGTCTCTACACATACGAAAGCAAAAAACATCTCCCAAATCTCCAAATTCAGCAGGTGAATAAATTAATTAAACTGGAATTTCTGATAGTTTCATTATATTAGTGAAACTTTCATTCTGATTAGAATGTAGTAAAACAAAGAAGTAGGCTAGTATTTATGACTTAAAAAATGCCCAACTATGGACAAAATAATTAAAATAGCAGAGCAGATAGGAAGCTAAGATAAAAATGCCAAATGAAAACTGAAATACATTTCTCCGTTATATAAAAATCCACAGCAGAAAGCTAAACATTTTGTTTGGCATTTGCTGTTTTTCTGTGCTATTATATACCTGTGGATCTCAGGAAATCATCTTTGGGAATGACAGACTCTGCCTTCTCCTTCTGTTTTGATAATTTCTTCAGTACCACTTGTACATTAATATATAAGAAATACAACATCTGTTACAAGAGGTAACAACATCTGTTGTCAGCTGTTGAAGGAAAATATATGATTCAGAATGACAGCAGCTATGGATCCCTAACACAAATATATACAATTAAAATTAACCACAAACATAGACTTGCACATACACTAGGATATTAATTTTTACCATTCTCTGAAAAAAAAGCAGATACATGGATGGATTGATGGATTTTTTTTTTTTTTTGAAATGACCAGGTTGCAAGTTTATGAAACCCAAATCCCAAAATGTAATAAATTCAGGAAATTAAGTATTTGCATACACATGCATATGTTTAGATTTAAAAAAAAATATTAGACAATATATTATGACAGCATTGGCTTTTATACACCCTAGAAGGTGCTAATAGTATTTAGTTCCTTCTACATATATATAATATAGATAGATAGATAGATAGATAGATAGATAGATAGATACTTCTGTAAATTAATATTCAAATAGTCATTTTTATTTCTTTTTAATTCAAATATTTTGACCTTTACAAACAGCCTATTCTCCTGACATTCTGCCTTGATACTCCACTTGAGTTTAAAAACAGCATCTGCTTCCCCATTGTTTTATAACAAATCTTCTGCAGAACAAGTGAGTGCTATATTCATTGCAAGCACAGAGGTTAAAAACATTTTCCTGACCTTAAAAGTCAGTAAACAGAGTTATCTATTATACTCTGTTGTTTTTGTCATCTTTCCTTATGTCAACAAAAAGCATTTAGTTTCTCATCTTCTTTAGCTCTTTTTTGTCTATGCTGCTACCTTTCCTGATATCTTCAGCTTGTGTATTTTGGTATCTTCATTTTTTTTTCAGTATTATCTGAACCTCTGTACTTTTCAAATTTTCAACATAAAAATTTCAAATATATATTTTAATTTCCTAAGTGTAAGATTTTCTCTCCTTTTTCTTGCATTTTTCATAGCCATCAACCTATCTTCTGGAAATCACAGAATCACAGAATGGTTGAGGTTGGAAGGGACCCCTATAGATCATCTAGTCCAACCTTCTTGCTCCAGCATGGCTACCTAGAGCACTGGGCACAGTGTGGCATCTAGGCAGGTTTGGAGGGAGACTGCAGGCAAGGAGACTCCACAGCCTCCTTGGGCAGCCTGTTCCAGGGCTCCGTCACCCTCACAGTGAAGAAGTTCCTCCTCACATGCAGATGTAACTTCCTCTGTTTCAATTTGTATCCATTACCCCTTGTCCTGTCACTGGCCACCAGCAAGAAGAGTTTGGCCCCATCTTCTTTACATTCTCCCCTCAGGTGTTTGTACATGTTGATAAGACTCCCTTTCAACCTTCTGTTCTCCGGGCTAAACAGGCCCAGCTCACTTAGTCTTTCCTCATACAAGAGATGCCCCAGTCCCTTAATCATCTTTGTCGCTCTCCACTGGACCCTCTCGAGAAGCTCCACATCCCTCTTATACTGGGGAGCCTAGAACTGCCCCCAGTACTCCAGGTGCGGCCTCACCAGAGCTGAGGAGAGGGGCAGGATCCTCTCCCTCTACCTGCTGTCAACATTCCTCCTGATGCAGGCCAGGATCCCGTTGGCCTTCTTGGCCACGAGGGCACACTGCTGCCCCATGGTTAACTTGGTGTCAACCAGGACTCCCAGGTCCCTCTCTGTGGAGCTGCTTTCCAGCAGTTCAACTCCTAATCTGTCCTTGTGTCTGGAGTTATTCCTGCCCAGGTGCAGGAGATTTGTACTGAAGGTTCTGTATTGAATGTATTGAAGTTGCTGTATGTAGTCTGTTACTTATGGCATATCTCTGGACTGACTCCATTTTCAGATCATGTTTTTGAGAATTAGCAGTTTCAAATTATCAATTACTATTAAATAAACCCTTACATAAAATTTGTGTAACGTCCTATCTCTTACAAAATACAGTCATTTTGGGGGCGGGAGTTATTTTTAGGTGCCTCAATTCAAATGATGGGTAAAGTTTCATTTTAAAAAGTTGTAACGTTCTTGGATACACAATAAAACAATACAATTAAATTCTATAAAGCTGAAGTTAAAAAAGAAAATAATACTTTTTTGTTTTTAAATTTGTATCAGCATTTTTTTAGGAGATTAATTTTTTTATTATTAATTTGGGCTTTCAATATGATTTTAATTTTGGACTGCTATTTTATCCTTTGCAATTCTGTGAGCTTGTATCTTTAATTCAGATCATCTCTGTTGAACGATGATTTAAATAAGAAAAATAGGTATGCATGTCTAACTGGGCAAGAGTTCAAAACTCTTATAAACCCTGAAAATGGGAAGTGGGGAGAAGGAGAAGGCTGCTGATATGATACTAAAGACTGTGTCGTTAAGGACTGAGCTTCTCAGACATGTTGGACAAGCTGCTTAAATACTCTGTCCTTATGCATCCCTAGCTCGAATGCGATAGCAAACTCAATTACTTCACGCATTGAGTGCCATCAGATTTTGGATACTACATGCAAATCCTTACAATGTCAGGATGCACTAAAATTACTTCTATTAACACAGGCAACCCAACTGGCAATCAGACATTCTTACTGCGAAAATATATCCAATGACGATGAAATGCAAGTATATCTTCGTATCTTCGGTTACGAAGAGCTGTTTGAGAAACTGCAAGCATAATTTAGATGGACTAATGCTGACAGAAAAAGAAAATATATGCATTTTTCAAAGTTGTTCCTGGATGACTCTGAGAATATTTGGAAATAATCCTCTTTTGATATGGATGAAGTAGAAAGATAAAATGGCCTACACTTTAATACTAACAATACCAGAGCATCAGGTAAGCTCAAATAGAGAGGAAATTTTGTATTTATTTCATGGATATTCACTTTATTTTATTCCATGTATATTCATGCATTTAAGTCTATCAAATCTACCTTTTTTTTTTTTTTTTTGTGGGGCATATGCTATTAATTGACATTGATCATAAAAACAGTTACCACTATTGCCAAACTAACTGCATCAAATACTTTGATTCACTCTGAGGATAACTTTTTTGTAGTTATGAGTAGCTTAACATAAAATGCCAACATAAAAGCAAAAAGGGATGAAAGTATCCATGTGGAAAACAGAGGAAAATGCTATCAAAGCATTTAGTCTGTATATTTTCTTCAGGATTTGCTTTTATTATTATTATGCTTTTATTATTTATTACTGTGAGGGTGGCAGAGCCCTGGAATCGGCTGCTCAAAGAGGTTGTGGAGTCTCCCTCTCTGGAGGTCTTCCAAACTCGCCTGGATGCCACCCTGTGCCCTGTGCTTCTGTGAATCTGTGATATGAAACAGAAGTTTAGATCTGCAAACATAAGTCCACATTTACTTCAAGAGATAGTCATCATTACTAAACTACTTCATAAAAGAACTGGTACCGAAACAGATTCTAATCCATATTTAGCATTTTAATTGTGGCATGACACTTACTAATCATGTATTGTATTCTCCTGACATTTGTTCTGAAAAAAAAAAAAAAAAAAAAAAAAAAAAAAAAAAAAAAAATAAAAAAAAAAAAAAAAAATAAAAAAAAAAAAAAAAAAAAAAAGATTATTCAAGCACCAGACTCATCTGTACTTGTGGAGAAATAAACAAAAAATGATAGTGCAATCTCCTTCAGGCTCTGTTAGCAAGGCTAGCTCTGAGAGTGTTACATGGCTTTGTTTTAGTACTGAACACAGCATGGGGCATCTTAATGCCAACTTTCAAATACATGAATTTGGAGACACCAGAATGAAGACTGTATTTCCTGCAAGTATCATTAGTGATAAAAGTGAAATCCTAAAATGCATTTTCATTTCTGTTGTCAGGTGTGTTCACCTAGCTGAAGTGTGGGCAAGATCATTTAGTCACTTGCCTGGTCTGCAGATACTTAAGACTCATGAGCAAAGTGTCTCCAAAGCTACATGCCGGAAGAATACCTACATGAATGACATCAGATTTAGCAATAATCTTTGCAACCATGACTTCTGTTATTCAAAATGGTTGCTGATTCCTGCCCTTTGGGAATGCTAAATTATAACCCACTAGCTAGGGAAGACAGAAAATGACAGAACTGAATAATCCTGGCATAAAACACCTTCACCTCTTTTGTCAAAATGTGCCCTCAGTTAAACATCAATGTAACTACGATAGTTGAGCTCAGTCTTAGGAGTCTATCACTGAGGCAGCCTAGTGTAGCACATTAATTCTATTCCATGCATACAAAAGCTAGACATGAAGATGCTAAGTTTTATCATACAAAATTACTCTTTGGATGTGGAATCAGTGAATGTTACATTGCCCATTTTTTATCTCATTGCACAAATTGGGAACTAGCTTGTGGATTTGTGTGGTTTGTTTTCAGGTGATTAATACATACGGAATCTTTGGGAAATTCCTGTATTTTTTTGTCTTGGTGCTGTTCCACCCTGATCAGAATTCACCTAAAGTTTTCTTTAAAGCCTATCAAGTTTTGTTCTACCTTTTATCTAATCTTATTGTGAAGTTAATTTGCAGTATACATGCCAGCCTTGTTGATTTTTTTTTCAAGGACTATGCTCATGCTAAAAACTAGGACAAAAAAATTGCTAAATATTTCCTGTACCAAAAGTAATCAAAGAGTTAATGAGAAATCCAAGTCATTTCTTCATCAGTCACTAACTGAGAAACAATTCCAATTCTTATTTACTATTAAGGGATTAACCAACTTAAGACTTTTGCTAGTACTAGGTAAATATAGGTCCAAGACTGTTGTTGGGATTCACTTTATTAAATATATACTATAGATATCTATACCTGAGCTAGGCATCTAGCTAGGCTCCCTTTCAGACTCTCTTTCAGTAGAGAACAGTTTCTTCCAGAATAGACTTTCTTCATCTTGAAATAGACTAAAACCAAAAAAAAAAAAAAAAAAGTGCCTATCCTTTGATTATTTAAAAGATGTCAGTACTGTCTAGTTAGATACTACAGGTATCTAAAGCTACATGAGATGTCTTTTCTACCTCCATGGTATCTACTAAAAATAATATGAGTTAATATATCTGCATATCAGCAGCCAAAATCTAATCTAATGAAAAGTAACTTTGAGCCCTGCAACGACAAGTAGATTATCATTCCTAAAAGGTTAACATTGTATAGAAGCATTCCCTATAGCTGAGACCATGGATCTTCAAACTCCTTCCACATATTTATGAAAGAACATTATTCTATGCTTTGTCACTGTATGTGATCTGAAATGTAACTAAGTATGGTTCAACTTTCGGATTTCTTTCTGTGTTTATATGCCTATTTTGCTTGATTTTTCTTCAAGTTTTATGTCTCCAGAGTTTGAAGCAACAGGATTGCTACCTCTACATTGGTATATCAGTTGTCTGAATAAAGAAGAATTTTGTAGAATTTCAAAATGAAGAAAAGTGTACATCTTTAAATGATGTACATCTTTAAAAGAGGAATACTGAATTGTGTCAAAGTACACCTTAGCAACTCAGTCCCTGGCTTTCCTTTCATAATTACACACACACACACACACACACACACACAGAGTATATTACTGTAGAAAAAAAAAGTTAGCAAAGTTAGTTAGAAATTACTCAAAGTGAAAAAGAAGACAAGGGCTTGGAATCTCATCCTCATAAAAAGAAGCTATTTGCTTTATAATCACCATAAATAAAAGTATGAAAAAAGGGCATACTACTGACCTGTACCTTAATGTAAGATGAGGGTGGATGTGGTACCACCGAACTTGTCCTACTCTCTCCTGCCCCATTTCTGCTTTTCTCTTTCATTTCTCTCTCTTTCAGCCATGTTATTCTGGCTAGAGAAAGAAAAATGTATTTGAAGACTATTTTGAAACTGAAGACAGCAAGAACACATTAATAGAAAGAGCAACAATGCCTATTAAAATTTAAGAGTATATTGCTATGTCCTTAACAAACAATAAATCACAATTAAAGTGTGGATAAAATAAACCTGAATAACACAACAGGCGTTCATCAGCATAACAGTTCTTCTTCCTTCTCACTTTGGCCACTTTCTGGATAGTAATTAAATATGGTTTTAACTCAGTAAGAGATCCATGAGTGGTGATATTATTTCATAAAATAAGCTTCTTTTTGCTTGAAAACCTTGACTGTTATTTATTTTTTCCAAGACTCATAGAAGATGTCTGGAATAATTTTCTTCTGCTAGTTCTTGAAGCAAGCAATCATGTTAAGGTTACAGATCTCATTACTGTTATGAACTAGTTGCCTCGGTTCCCTTTATAGTCTCTCTCTCTATATATTTTATATATATCTATATTATATTATATATAGACTCTACATTATGTGTGCTTTCTCAAAGAGATGGTTCATGACTTCTAACATAGCTGTTTATTATATTTTCAAATATTTTAGATGTATGGAAGATAAAATACATTTTGCATGTCTTTTTACTGTTTCTGTGGAGAATAATAAAACTCTTTTGTTCCAAAGTACCTACCATTAGTATGGCTGTGGCATCAGGAACAAGTTTGACATTGTGAGGAATATAAAGTTAAGATTTGACCACTGGATCATCACTCAGTTTCAGTGACTGGATAATGAACTAGAAACACAGCATCAGAGGAGGATGGATGACCTGACAGTGTGGTCAGCAATCAGACATGTCAATGAGATAGGAAAAGTGAGGGAAAGAAAGAAATGAAGGACGGTAGACCAAGATATTGAGGAGAATCACAAAAAGACCATAAAATTCTTCTTTCAGAACATCCACACCATGATTATGAAATGAATGGTGAGACAAGGATTTTTCACAGGACATGCTTGAGACTATGTAGTTAGAAGAGGGAAACCTCAGTAATATAAACATCTGTGGTTTTGCTTCTGCATAATCATGGACTACAAAATATGCAAGCAGTATTTTGGAGAGGAAGAATCAGCCAATGAGCCACAGACCAACAAACCATTAGCAATATAGATTTTGTTCTATCTTTATTCAAGTTTCCAAAAAAAGAACAGATACTTTAATGTTCACAGAGCCTCTAGTTACAAGGTTCTGTCCTAAGGTTTGCATGCACTGACATGATTTTACAGCAATTCTACGCCCATTTTTCCAGCTTCACTGAATCTAAGTGCAAATCAAGAAAAAGGAGGTTTTATTTTCTTAATAAGTAAAAAATATTTGAGGTGAGTATATGGCACTGGTTGTAAGGTCATTTGATTATTCAACCAGAGTATGGTCTCCAGGCAGCTTGCACAAGTGACTTTTTAAAGGATCTCTTCTGTCTTCGTAGTTACAGATCATGTTAAGAAGACATTCAGCTGGTGGTTGTTTCTGTGTACATGATAATTTGTTAACTCGTTATTAATAATATCCTAACTTTTGGGAGGTGAACCACCCTCCCTAAAGATCATAAACATCATGATGTACATATCATGACCAACAAACTGAAAGATAGTGCTAATGCTGCAATTCAAACTAGGCAATTAGAAATGTCATATTGCTAGAGGCACCTTTCAACACAGTCTGCATTGCTCAGAAAGCAGTTCAATTAGACAGACAGTGCAGTCCAAAAATTTCCCAGCTGTGAAATCTTAAAATTTGCACACAAATATGCAAATTTTAAAGCTTTAAAATTTGTGTGCATATTTTAGATGACTTTCTAGCATGGATTGCTCCTGAAAGACATGAAAAGTTTGTGCTAAGGAAATGTGATACATACTCACATTTTTTTTTTCAAACTTAAAGGACAGCATACAAGAAACAATGAAATTGAATGTAAGAGAAGGACAAACTGTTTTACACAGATATTTTATGTGGAGAGTATGAAAACAAACAAATTCTTTTCCATTCTGCTTATGTTAGGATATTGCTGCGCCCAGCTGGTTACAACATTTTTGGCCTTTGGTCTTATGAAATGGTAAAAATGAACTAGTTGAAGTTGAAAGGTCTCAAAGAGAGTCAGTAACCTCACAGCATGATAAGCAGGGACAAGAGCACATTTTAGAGCTTTTGTGTGTTTTGTGATATGTGAAATAACTACAGTTGAAGCTCCCGTTTTGCTGTAACACTTGAAAGAATTTTACTGCTGTTTGGGTCAATTACCATCCTGTTGGGCTCTAATTTGTACTAGTTGGCAAATACTTGGCCTAAATGAATATATGTAGGAAACATTCACAATCCTATGACTCTAAGGACAGAGGTGGCTGATAATCACTTTTGCAAATTTACATTATATTTTGTTTGATACCTTTCCATATTTTTGTATGCCTTATTATCTCAATCATTTTTTCTCTTGCTTTTTTTTAATCTTTTTATCATTTTTTATTATTAAACCCAGTTTATAAAAATACTGGTATAAATATCACGACGCAGTGTAACAAATATGAGACTAGTATGTATTCTCACAAAACCTGCGGGCATCTTGAGAGAACACCCTTTTTTCACAAATACCTGAAATACATTATCAATAAACAGATAATGCCACAATGCCAGACTGCTGTCAAATCAAAAATGTTAAGGGAACTAATGGGCACCTCCAGGGGATCAGAAGAGCTATCCTCTGGAATGACTTACCCCTACTTTTGATCATTGCCTAGTTAAAATCTAGGCAATAAGCTTAGACTAGACAATCAGCTTTTAAACAGTTTAAATTAGGTATAATTAATCCCATCCTGTAAGCTACTGAACTCCATGCACCTGAGTTACTTGTACAGGCAATAAGGAAGGCCAGGTGGTTTTGAAGGTATCCATACGGATATCCAACTAGCCTAACTTTGGCTGTCAAAGTTCAGCGGCAGTCTCACCCTCTTGAGGTCTTCAAAAGAAACACATTCTTACTACTGACTATCCAGGTAAATTAAGCATCTGATTTAGGACTGCTTCAAAAAACACATGAAAGTTAGGTGTAAAGTATCTAATAATAGTAGACAGATCTCTCAGATTTCACGAGTCAGGGGGCTTTAATACCCCCAGAACTAGTAGACTGTATTGTTTTAGTACTAAAATACTGAAATTTATGTTGATACCATCATCTTTCAGCATTTGTTATCATGACAGAAGATCAAAAACTAACAAAAAGCATACCAGAGGACACAAGGCATTCTAAAAGCCCATTTTTTTACACATATTATTATCATCTATATTATTAACATTATGAACTTTTCTGAACTGAAAAATGTGGGAATATTTCCCAGCTAGCAGATCCAGGTGTATAATCCATCTGCTTCCTAATTGAATGACAGTGTTCCAGAAGAATATGTGGATATAACAGTAGGTAAAGAGCTGTGGTATATTCCAGCAGGTCTCCTCCTTTGCATGCTTGCTTCGTAGTTTATGCTGTGATGATTTAAATGGAAGTTAAAGAATGTGAGTTTGGTTAGGTAAAGACAAGACACAAAATACTTATTTAAATATATTCATAAAAATTATAAGAATTTTGATAATTTTTTTTTAGCTAGGTGGTTATTTAAGCTGGAAGTGATGTGCTAATAAATATTATAATGGGAATAAAACTGCCTCCCAAAAGGTGGTCTACTTGATGAATTAGCCCTGAATAGTAGGAGAAGCTGAGAATAAAAGCGAATGAAAAAGAGAGAGGATACATTTGGAGGAAAAGGAAGTAAAACTGCTCAAGGCTGCAGCACTGTGGAAGTTTGGGAGAAACGGGAGGGTTTTCCCAATCTCAAGCAAGTTTGAAATTGATTCTAAAGGGCAATACTCCTGTATGGACTACAGCTGAATTGTCTCCTCTGTCTCCAACTACCTAAGATAAATATTAGGGACATCTTTACAGAGAGTCAAGAGATGACTTTAAAGTGATATTTTAAGGCATATCCTAAATTTACCTTTTACTGTTTTTATTATACTTTTTGTAACTTTGTTACCAACTCTGTCACTGAGAATTTTATCCTTCTCTTTGATAGAACAAATCTGTTTTCCCCTTGAGCTTGTCTGCAGCATTAAGCACAATCTCAGATAACAATCACAGATCACAAGCATTCCCAGTAAAGCAATACTGCTTTATGCAGCTACCCTGTGGCTACTAATAATCAAGGCCACACCTTGAGGCTATGTCTATATGAATATGAATATATGAATAAATGGAAAGGAAGTGACAGTCCACTGGCCCTGATGGCAGGGGTAACACAATTCACACTCAAAAATCTAAAATCTTTTCTCATTCCAGCACCACTTAACAGCAGCAACTCTTAGGCCACTGTGTAAATTTAAAGCCTAAAATGCAAGAAAACCAATGCAGCTTTGGGGTTGTGGACAAGCTTTTATTTATTTATTTATTTATTTATTTATTTATTTATTGAACGAAAAAATCTGAAGGTAAATGAAATATGTAGGTGCAAAAACAGCCAAGTTGAAATAACTTTTCCAAAGAGGTACTGCACACACTTTGATAGTTCTACTATTTTACTTTCTAAAATCAGGAAATTCGGCAAATGAAATGATATTTTTTTTGTGGAAGTTTCCATTAGCAATATGTTCCTGAAGATGTCAAGGAAAAATAATACTGCTACTGATTATTCTAGAACTATAAGAGTGGGAAATTAAAGATTGAGCTTTGAGAAGGTACATTTATTTATCTAGAAGACATAAATAATGTATCAATCATTGTTTCAAATTTATATTTGATCCATACCTGTATGACTATCTCTATAGAAGACTTTAGGCATTAATGACCCAATATTGCAGGTTTTCCACTAGAGATAATATCAGAATATATGTGATGTACTATAAAATGAGGACTAAACCAGCCTTTTATACCGATTAGTAGGTAGCTGAATATGAACAGTGAGTTTCCTACGAATTTAAAGGGTTCAAAAATCATTCAGAAGATGAATGCTTAAATGAACCTCTTGCGCTTGGAAACTTGGGCTAGAGGTTTTGTTGAAATTATTCTGAGGTAAAGTAGATAAAACAGAAGAGCAGCAAAAGAGAACACAGAATCTGTGTGGATATTGCAGAGAGAAAGGGGGCAGTACAAAAGGGAATAATGTAACTTTCCTTTGTTGTCAGGCAAATGGATGTTTAGTTGTAAAGTCACATCTACTCTGTTGACAATTCTTCTCTTTCCTCTGTATCGCTGTAGAAACACAAAACTGGAAAACTGGGTCTATGGAATTTGTTTCAAAATGAGTCACATTAGAAACAAAGCCAAGTGACATTAACCATGTATATATATATTTAAATCAGTAAGCATTTTACTAGTTATTTTTAATTTTTGGTAGTGTAGATTTTTAAAAACAACTTCACATCCACACTAAGAAAAACCTTCTGTCACATTTTTAATTTTCAGGCTTTTCTTTCTACAAGAAATGAGATTTCACTGATGTACAAAATCATATTACAGACAGTGAGCGTTGTCCTGTTCTTATACACATTTTTGAGGTAGTGAAGACACTTTCCAAGCAGAGCAGTACCTCAGGTAAACCAAGCCTTGAAACACTACCTTGCTACATGGTAACCTACCCAAACCCAATACTTAGCACAACGCACACTTGAATCCTTGTTCACGAGGCACAATGAGAGTTATATGCCCAGATCTTCCTGTTCAGCTATTTCAGTGCAGATTTTGGTTTCCATGTGCCATGCACTCTTTTAAACTGATGAAGATTTCCACTTGAGATATGCAACAGAAATATAGAAATGGTTTCACAGTACCTGTAAATATTACAAGCCAATTGGTAAAATATCACACAGAGGAAAAAAGATCAAAACAAGGAAAAGAGAAAAATCTAGTATTCAATAATCCAAGGTACCGTAGATTAAATGAATGCTGTTGAGTATAATTTAGGTTCTGATAGATTTAGCTCAAATGATGATGCACCCATCACTTAAAAAATATGTAATCCAATAAACCTAGATTTCTAGGAATGCAGGCAAGCTCTGCTCCACTGATTATATTTAAATACGAGGCAAAGATCTGAAGGATGGTTAATGTGATAAAGGCAGAGATCCTTGCTAGGTATTTCCTTAGCAATCAGTGGAAAGCAACTCTTTTTTTTTTTATTAATATCACATATTAATGAAAGAAATCTAAAGCTAGTCAGATGAATTGTACCCCAAAAATACTTATCTTTTATTGATTAAAAAGAAGGCCTCCGATGACTAGGTCTGATGTAATTGATTACACACCCTATGCTTAAGGTCTGCCGAGAGGAATCTCACCATAAGGAATCTCATCATAAGGAATCTGACTAATCTTACTACTGTGGAACTAAGTGTATACTGTGTATACACAGAAGTTTTGAATGTAGAAAAAAAATCAAACCTTTTAATCATTAGCTCAGAGATTAATTTAACATGTAAAGTAATCTATTCATCGAAAAATATAGTTTGTGTTCCACTTTTAATTTTAAAAAGTAATGTGAATAAATGCTATTTCCCGCTGGGTCTTAAAAGTAATGCCCATAATGTAAGGAGTGTAATCATGCTCTCTGTAGGGCTGGGATGAAGTGGGAGTATTAGCTTTGTTTTATTTACACAGACATTAACAATGCAATGTTAAATTTAGCTGGAACAATTTCTCCAAATGTGTCTTCTTCAAAATTCCTTTCTTAATTACTGCTTTGTCGACATAAGGGATAAGGACTGTTTGGTTTATTTTCACAGGGACTACATAATAGAGTCTGGTAAACTATTTAAAATTATTCTAACTCTCTTTATGCTATAAAAAGACCTAAAGTAATATTTTACTTTTCATTAAACCTCATTTCTTGCATCTTTATGTGGGGATTTTTTTTTAAAATAAACTTCTGAAGTGGTATTTTTTACGTTAAATTCTTACACATTAAACATACGGCATTATTACCAAATACGAAAAGTAACCCTTCTGACCATCAGAAAATTGTTTAGAGTTTAATGTATGACTGGGTATTTTAATTGCTAAGTAATCACTGAAATATCTCTAAGAAAAAAAATACTCTGCTTATTTTTATGGGCTTCAAAAGTACATTCTCATATAAAGAAATAGAATCAAACATTATCAACAGCAAAACTCCTCATTTGAAGAACTTGGGAAAGTGATAGCAGTCGAATTGTCATTAATAGCTCTGGTCTAAGCTACCTAGAAGTCAATTACATGTAATTTATTAAGAGCTCAGGTCTATTTCCCATTATAGAAGTGTTAGTTGATGACTCATGTGGTGGCATTTTCTTGCCATTTTGAAAATCTGGAAAAAAAAATCATATAAACCATTAAACTTATTTAAATTTGATTTTGGATATTTTTGGAAACTTTAAAAATCTCAAAAGGTATACCTAGACTGTCAAATAGCTACCCTGTTCACTCCTAATCTCCTTATCATTAACAAAATGTAAATGTTAGCTCAATTTGGGGCTTTCTTTGAAAAAAGAAAATCTAGTTTCTCCTGAAATAAAACCAGATGATGACAGCTTCCATTGTGGCAATTTTAATGTTTTTCAGGTTAAGAGGCACTTGTCTATGCAGGTATACACACACAACAGATTTAAGAGAATCATACTGCACAAAACACAGCATGTTGGAAAACATAAAAAATGTCCTTCATTCTGTAGATGGTCTTACAACTTTCTTCTATGCTCCCCTTTTCATGCTGAGCCTGAGGAACCACATGCCTGCATCCGTAACTTTGGTGAAATTTCTGCTGAGGACTACACCTTGCTATATACCCGTTTTGGTGTGTAAAACCCACTCTCCTGGTGTTTGCTCCCCTGGCCTTGTTCCTAGTGAGTGCACTGTCTGCACTTAGTGCAAGAGGAAGGTAAGACTCAGAAAGATCTTACTAAGGTTTATAAAGGACTGATGTGGATGTTCCCACCATTGCCAAGGTTAAAAACACCCACTGGCTCAGTCCAGAAGTGCTATGGATGAGGCCACAACCCTGCCACCCTCTATGCTTCTCTAATGCTACATACCCCATCAGACACTGTGGTCTCAATTATTTCTATGTGCCTCCATATATGTCAGGGATGTGAACAGTTTTGTTTTCTGTCTTCTTCAAAAATACTTAATGTCACCAATAATACATAATACATCAATAATACACCAATAAATGACATATGTATTTTTTATGCTTCAGGACTCTAGAGCATTAGATGAAAGTTTTCACCATTTTTTTTCTGTTCCCATTCTGCTTTCAGAGAGGACTAAGAATTGCCATCACCTCCATGGGTGAGGTATTCCCTTAGGTCACTCTTCACCTTACAGAGATCACTTAATTTGTGACCTTACAGAGGTCACTAATATTTCTGGGGGTATCTTGTTGAAGAAACAAGTACTGCTACATGTTACGTCATGCAAATCTTTGAAGATTCTGAAGATTCTGAAGGACAATATATTCTCAGGTGTAAATGAAATTTATAAAGTTTTTACTAAATTTTTCAAAATAATATTTAGTCCATGGTTGTTGAATCATAAAGGAATAACTTCAGATCAAATCTTTGTTAATTCAATCAAAAACTTTTCATATATTTGGTATTTATAGAAAGCACTTTCCCTTTGACTAAAATGAAGCAAACCTGAGATTCTCTCTTCATTACCTTATTGAGCTGTAATCATTTGTGATTAATGCTCTAGTTGCAGTAATGTAAGATTTCATCACTCACTCCTTTCCTCTTTGTTCAATATTGCAGTTGGTTACATTTTATTATTTTATTATATTTGCCATGTTTATTATTACAGTAATGCTTTTCGTTCCTATTGTTCACTATGGCTATAGTTTCCCAGGAAGCTGATACTTATTTTTGCATCATACGATGATGATATATATATATATATATATATATATATATACACACACATACACATAAATAAATTAATAAATAAACAAACAAACTTTCAGGGCTAGGCTGTAATTTTCCAGATTAAATTTTTATTGTTCAAGACTCACGCCTGCGTCTGGAGGTAGCTCTTTGAATATGGTCAACTGTGTTATCACAGACGGAATTAATTTTATTATTTATATGACATCTTAGTAAGTTAAGCTCTGTAGTCAGGAGTTAATAGTTTTCAATGGTATTGATGTTCCTTGCTGACACTGAAGCAAAATCTCCTTGTAGTCCAGATTCAAACTTGCTATTTGAATACTCCCAGTATATTCTCCATTCAGAGAACTACATCTTACAACCAGGAGACATAAAGTAACACCTACTTCACTAAATTATTATCTTTAAACAGCATGTGGTGTCTGAGGCAAAAAAAAAAAAAATCTTTTCAATGCTATTTAAAAACCCTACCCATGCCTATTGAGCCAAGAGATTCAAAATAGGTCAACTAATTTATTTTTTAAGTAGTTGCAGGGCAGGGATGCTTATAAACTCAAAACTCCAGTGTCAAAGTTTATCCCAAAAGAATTTTCTTCCATCATAGAAACAAATGAATGGTTAATCTCATTCACTCAGCTATAAATGCTTTATAAATGCAGAAACATAAAGTTCTACTAGGCCAAGCATAGTACCATATATATGCTTGATCTAATAAAAACACACACTAAAATCCTACACTACAATTTGGTGTAGAAAGCCAGAATTGTCAAAGATGACAAGCATAAAAATCACAGAAATACTGATTAACAGAAATGTTGTTAGGAAGAGGCTCCTGGAGATCACTTAGTCCAAACTGCCTACTTGAGATGGGACTGTCACTCCACGCTCAGGTCAGCCGGGTCTTTCAGGTTTGAAAGGGCAGATTCCTCAATGTCTCTGAGCAACCTCTTCTAGTCCTGATGACTTTTTTTCGTGATGACTTTTTCCCGCTAATGCCCAACCCGAACCTCCCAAGATGAAATCTGTAGCACAATGACACTCACTGTATTATCTGACACTACGGTCCTCAGTAACTGCACTTCAGGCAGCAAGAGGCAACTACCAGCTCACCCCTTAGCTTCCTTCCCCAGACCAAAGCCCAGCTCCCCCAATCCCTGTTTTGCAGGGTGTGTGTAGGTCCTTGACCATCTTGGTAGCCCATCACCAAACTAATTTCTCCTTGTCCTTAACTGGGGGTCCCCAGCACTGAATATGGTAATTGTGGTGCTGCCACCGGAGGCAAGTAGACCAGAGCAGCACCCTCCACTGCATCCATTGCCTCCTTGGCAAGAAAAACATGTGCCTGGCTCAGGTTCACCCTTTACTCATATTCATTGTACTTGGCCTCACTGTAAGACCCCTCTGCTCTTCCACAGGACTGAGGCAGCCCAACACCATCTCAAGGGCTTAACAGGCACTTTCCCAAACCAAGGACCAAGGTTTCTGTCAGCCCCATCCCTCCTGGAGGTATTTCTGACTTGTGACCCAACACAGGAGAATTAATTACTCCAAGAGTATTGCCAGATGGAAAATATTTTAATGGAAAACATTTTAATGATGTTAACCGAAAGTAAGGGTTGTTAAAAAAAAAAAAAAAAAAAGTGTGCCAGTGTGTCGTGAGGTTATTTGGTGTGCATCATGCATCAACGGGTAGTATTTAAACAGATTTCATAGGCTCTTCCCCAAGAAGCAGATGCAGGAATTACTTTGCCCCCGCTTACTAACGGCACTAACCCGTTACGAATCGGAGAACACCCCCCGCTGCTGCCGCGCTCAAGTTCGAGCGCCCAGCGCCTCTCCGAGGGGGCGACGCAGCAGCGCCCGCAACACCACGCGGCGCCTGCAGGACACGAGGCGCCCCAGGGCAGCGCAAAGCGGGGCGCCCTCCGCCGCTGCCGCCGCCTGCCCGGGGCCGC
>VZSG01000540.1:448622-467680 GCA_013398315.1 Nothoprocta pentlandii | reverse complement strand
AGCGCTGCCCGCCAGCCCGGCCATGCGGCGGCCCCGCCGTGAGGCGCCCGCCGCAGCGCGGCCGTAACGCGCGCCCTGGCTGCGAGTCCGGGCCGAGCGGCGACCGTTAGGAGCGTTAGCCGCGCCGGTGCCGTGTGCCCTAACAGGGACAGCCCTGCTCCTAACGGCCTGGAGTCCTAACGCTCCTAAAGTCTGCTTTAAAGGAGGCACATATAAATCTGTTCCCGGCCATGCGGTGAATGAAGTGCTGAAGTGATACTGTGATTTTCTCAAAAAGAGAGCGAGAGAATAAATAAATATTTATATATAAAGAAAAAATGGAGAGCTTGAAGGAAAGAAGAATTACACTGAAAAAATTTGTCTGCAAATTGTAGATGTTATTAATGAAAAAGTTCAAACTGTTGTCGGCAAACTAAAAATCCATAGTGTTATTGCATTTACTTTGGCTGATACTGAGAAAAGTGCCGATCTTTTATTTATTTAAGAAAACCTCCCTCCTTATTAAAAAAAAAAAAAAAAGTGGAAATTTTATTGCACACTGGCTCTTTAAAATGCTATATGTAAAGTTTGGTTGCCAGGTCCCATTTTTTTTATGGATATCAGATGTAGAGAATAATAATAATTAAAAAAAGTTTAGGTTCATGCAAGTCTGCCGAATGGGTGTAAGCTTCTTAGCTTTTAGGAAAATATTTGCTAATTGCAATACTTCTTTATTCTCTGTAAAAATGCTGTTATCTTGCAGTGCGTGTTTTTTGCTTAAGTGTGACTTGGTATTATGGTATCAG
Organism: Nothoprocta pentlandii; assembly: GCA_013398315.1. Taxonomy (NCBI): domain Eukaryota; kingdom Metazoa; phylum Chordata; class Aves; order Tinamiformes; family Tinamidae; genus Nothoprocta; species Nothoprocta pentlandii. Next base: position 466,895 of record VZSG01000540.1, on the reverse strand, counting down.
AGCTATTCAAAAATAACAATTCAATAAATACTGAAAATTCAAATAAGTTCAGTAAATAACTTAAGACTGGGAAGAGCAATTTTTGTTTTTGTTTTCCCTGTTTGAAAATGAGAGAAAGAGATATCTGAGTCGTGAACAGATGGCATAAATCAGTCAACACAAATCCTGCCTAGCATTGGTGTTATCATACAGTACTTTACTCACATTAACCTTAATTTTGCACACTGAGATGATTTTTAAGGAAGTCTGCAAAAGCAGATTTCTCCACATCTGGTATATTGCTTCAGTTATTAAACATTTTTATTTTTGGAATGGCTGAGTAAACAAATAATTATTAACAAATATTTATCACTTTCAAATAGATGGAAAATCTTATATAATTTTTTAATCAGTCTGTATCAGTTTTAAATAAAGCATCTGAAAACTACATGGTAAGAACTAGCCAATGGATCATTTTGATTCTTTTTATATATGTCTAATCAGGTACACTAGGCAGAGTGGTACATCTTTACTATTGGTTTAACTGTGGCATTTTCGTGCCCCTATTTAGTCTGTCTTGCCTTTTTGCTAATGTATCAATCAGCCTTTCTCCTATTTTTTCCCCATGCAACCCACCCTCTGCCCACATGCCTGGAAAAGGGGAAAACTGCCTCACATATTCTTGTTCTCCCAGCAGGCGAGTGGGAGGTGTTTTATGATACCTTATTCTTCTGTAATAGGGAAGCCATAGATTTACGCTACTACCTACACTCATTTATATCTGTTTTCCTAATCCAGAAATGTATATATACATTATATATACACAATATAGGGGGGAAACTATTTTTTTAACCAATAAGCAAAATATGTATTTTTTCATCTGAATCTAGTTCGACTGTAGGTGCAGATTTAGGGGTTCGGTTTCCCCTTTTGTGCATAAACCCTTAAAAATGATTGCAATAAAGGCTCTTATATCACGCTCTGCTTTACTTCCCATGTCAGCTTCCACAGGTTACTGATGTGGTACTAGAGAGCCTTCTGACTCTTCTCCTCTCAGGATCCTTCTCCAGGATAGAAGAAATTGGCACAACTTTCACAGGCCATGGACATAGCTTATCACTCTTTAGCTTATGCAAAACAATGCTCTGTCACCACCTGGTAACTTGGAGAAGCCCAGCCTTTCCTTCTGCTCCAGCTTCTGGGATGTTGGTAATCAGAATTGTCATCTGATTGCACCGGCTCACATTTCTCACGCTGCTGCCGGCGTTTTCATTACAAGTTGCAAGCTACTTGCTGTTTTCAGTTATTGTGACCAAACCTCAAGACTTCCGCTTTCCCACAGAGTAGCACTAGACCAAAGGAAGAGGCTCCTTCTTGCTTTTTCTTTCGAGATTGTCATATTGTTTCCTGGGTGGCAGCAGTCCCGCAGCCTTTTCCCTATGTTCTGCCTTCCAGGAAAACAGAGTCGTTGGCTGAAACATCCCCCGAGTAGACTGACAGCATCCCAGATCCCAAATCCCGCCTGCATGCTCTACCTGAGAAGGCTGCCCACACTCTTCCTACAGAGAGAAAAGAGGATTTTTTTCTTCTTGGAAAGAGAGTTTTGCCATCTAAATGAAGAGCTGGGAAGCCTTGACTCAGGACCTTCCTCAGCTGCACTTCTGTTGCTAATCCTTCCTCTTGACCTGTTCTGGGGAAGTTGCCACGTGGTGTGACAGCACTGTATCACTGCAGGAATGTCAAGGCTGAGTAGAGAGACCATCTCCTAACTTAAAGTCCTGAAATGCTCTTTCAGGAAACTTTTTTTTTTTTTTTAGTGATTATATACACAATATAGACTTACATTTTATGTGCTAAAAATTAGGTGCCTGGATTTACCTGGCTGCCTTTTATGTCCTGCAAAACAAAAACTAAGAGCCTGGGTGAGGAAGCTGGAACTTGATCCTGTGGCAGCTGCCTATCAAAGAACCACCTATATTGACCCTCTCCTGGCTCAGTATTCCTAAGACTGTACTTAGCTCTGTCAATATCAAATATAGGTAGTATGTATACACACTAACAAAATACCAGCTGCACATTATTATTATACACAGAAATCTGGACAGTATTATTATGTACAGAAGTCTAATCACAAAATTGGAAATGTGGTTCACATTCATGGAATTTGAATTTCACAATATTTTAATAAGCATTAAGAGAGAAATAAGATTTATTCTCACAGTACACTTGCTAGTGTGGACTCGGACTAGTGTTAAATGACAGGAGGAATGGGAATTTCAGTGGATTCAATTTCTTTAGGTGAAGTCAGAGTATGCTTGATAGCACTTAAAGTAGGAGTCCAAACAGTATTTATGTTTTAAAAGAGTAATATTTTTCCCTTCAGGTGAGTAATCTGAAAAGGAAACAAAGTTAGAGACGTAGAAGGAATTAGAAAAATAATTTAGAATGCTCAACGGTAAGCAAGCAGGAGGCAGTACAGTTTTTTTTCCTCTGGACTCCAAAACTTTTCTGCTCCTCTATTCCCACATTTCTGATCACTGATGAAATATCTAGAGGTACTTCTGTTTTGAAGCTCTTCACAACCACTCACCAACCTGGAAGTTTTATTCCATAGCAAATGACTTCAGCTTAATTTGAAAACAGTAAGCAAAAAGCTCTGTGTATGACAATATTCAAAAGAAAAAGATTAAATAAAAGATTAGAAGAAGAAATCCTTTTCCATAATGACAGCTTTTACTGTGAAAAGGATTTCTTTTCTTTTGTATTTGTATCATGTATATTTGTGGATGTGTAGGCAGACATATGCTATAACTGTGACAACTGAAAGACATATTTTCATTTACACTGTGAAAGGATAAAATAATGATTCTGAATTGCTGGTCATTCTAATCATCTGCACTGTAGTCTGAAGAATATGAAAATTTTTAGAACACAATAGAAAAGAATAATTAGAAGGAAGTATAATCATTTTCATTGTAAAACTGTATTTAAAAAGAATTATGTATATATGTTTTGTTTAAAGTTAATGTTTTCATCTGCAAGAAAAATGCCAGTAAAATATGTTAGAAATAACAGCAATCTTCTGTGGATATTAGCAACCTATCACATTTTCATGAATCTACAATAATATCAGAAAGAAGGAGGAATTTGAAGGAGGCTTTAACTTGCACTAATAATAACCTGAAAACTTTGAAAAGAAATGTTTTTAAATTGTGGCTAACACTTTTTTTCTTTTTATCAAGCACACCAAAATTAATGTGTCAAATTGAAGAGAAATTCCTGGAACCTTAAAAACCTAAATATTATGCAGGTAGAACAGATATATTCTTACCTCCATTCTCAAGAAAAAGTCGCTTTGATAATCTTCAAGTAGTAAAGTCATTCAAAACTGACATTCACAATTATAACACTAATTCAAGCCAAGAGCCACAATTTAGCTCTTTACTGAAAATACAAAGTGAACTGGAAAAAGAAATACACTGCTGCAGCAACAATGGCAGGAAACCAGAAGAAAAAGGAGGTGGGTTCTACCTCTTGATCTGAATGCAATCAAGATAAAAGTAAATTTTGATCTGCTATGCAAAGTCCTGCACTGTACTGCAGATGTTCTACCATGTAGAATATTTTTTAGAGTATCTATTAGTTACAATTTCTCTTTTTCATCTCTTTAGATCTAGGCTGGTTTGGGACCCTGATTAGTAGAACTTTAAATTTGACTCAAAACCGAAGAAGCAGCAACAGGACACAGAAATGATCTACATTTGGTCCTACAAAATGATCTTTATGTTACTATCCTAGTTTACATATGCCTCTACCATGCAGACTCTACAGGGACCACGGACATGAAGGAAATAGCTCTCACTGCCCTTCTTCTCCCCCTTCCCCAAATTCTCTCTTGAAATTTGGAAAAGTCTGGTCTTATGAACAAAATAAGTATATATGAGAAAAATGAATTCTTTTCTAAACCAGGAAATTGGTTCTCTTTATGGTTGGCACTATAACCATTTTCTCAATCCTTTCCTGTTCCTTTAGAAAGTATGACATCTGAAGCTACTTTAAAGAATGGCAGCCATGTCAAAACTGTAGTAGTGTCTTAAGTTTAGATGTCAGTTTTGATTGGGTTGCTGTCTCCGAGTTGTGCATGCTATGAGTTTACGTAGGAATGTGTAAATTTTGACTCCTGAGTTTTGCTGTAAAGAAGTATACATTATTTTGAGATTTAGCAGAAATTATTAAAAAAATATAAATATCAGAACACTTCTCCTTTTCCTCCACTATATTTGCGTAAAATGCTCAAAAATGTAAGCATAAAGGACTGGGTTCTCTCCACATCTCCACATCTCATCCACATCTCATCCACATATACAGCTCCAGGAATTCATTCTCCTATACTCTAATATTAATCTTGACCAAAAAGAAATAAGCATTAAAGCTACTGATGTCCAGTCACAGTTGCCATTTCATGTAACAGGTCAGGTAATTTGGGATTGGTATAATAATCTGGAAGAGTTTTGGACTGGAAGAGCTGAAGTTAAGTTTCTACAGAATTTACAGGGTAGCACTCCTCAGTATTCTTGAATACTTTATCACTTAAAAGAATATTAATTATGCATTTTACCATCCTGTTTACTAAGTTTTTCCTAAAAATATGACCACATGTTCAGATAAACTAGCTACAAAGAAAATCTGATTAAACCATTATAAGAAACAAATTAGCTTTTTCCTAACATCTCAAGAACTTGCATGATGTACAACTTGTTTAAACTTGATTGAAGGGATGGTGCTGACTGACATTTTTGGGTTTGTGTTCTTGAATCTGTTTTCTGTCATCCTGTCACAGACGTGTAGTTTTTATACGTACCTATTAAAGACGGGAAATACAGTCTTTTTAGTGTTTCAGTGTGTGCTCATTATCTCTCATCCCATCACTAGGCACCCCTGCGAAGAGCCTGACCCTGGCCTGTTTACAACCTACTATCAGATATTTGTACACACTGATAATATTCCCCCAAGCCTTCTCTTCTGCAGCCTTAATTATCTTTGTGTTATAATCTTAATTATCTTTGACCTTCACTGGACTCCAGCAGCTTCATGTCTTGTACTGGAGATCCCAGAATTGGACCCAGTGCTCCAGCCTCACCAGTGCTGAGCACAGAGGAAGGATCATCTCCCTTGACCTGCTGGCAAGACTACTACTAATGTAGCCCACAAAGGCTAGCTTGCTTTGCCTTGAGGGCACATGTCCTATCTATATTCAAATTGTTGTCCACCAGGACCCCCAGGGTCTTCTCTGCAAAACTGCTCTACAGCTGGTTGGCTGTGGGTATGGGTGTCCTGTGCATGGGGATTATTCCTCCCCAAGTGCAGGACTTCACACTTTCCTTTGTTGAACTTCACAAGGTTCTTGTGTGCCCGTTCTTGCAGCCTGGGGAGGTCACTCTGAAAGGCAGCACTGCCACACTTTCTAGAGTTGCATCATTAGCAAACAGTACTGGACCCACTATCCACAGATGGATAATGGGGGACACCACTAATGACTGGCCTGCAGCTGGACTTTGTGCTATTGATCACAACTCTGAGTCTAGTTCAGTCAGTTTTCATTCCTTTTCATTATTTGTCTATCTAGCCCTGTCCACTTATCTCTATGGGAGAAATGTTAGTGTATCTCTAGAATCGAGATAAAAAACATCTATCCATGTCTCTCCCCTCATCTACCAAGCCTGTCATCTCACTGCAGGAGACTATCAGATTGGATATTTCTTCTTTGTGAATCCACACGATGAACTTCCCATTCTTCACGTGTCCACAAATTGTATCCAAGATCAGTTCCTCCATAACTGTGCCAGAGATCCAGGTGAGTCAGACCTGGTTTAGTTTTCCAGATCTTGCTCATTGCCCTTCTTGTAGATAGGAGTGAAATTTACTTTCCCTGTTTGCTTTCTGGAGTCTCTCCTGGTTGCCATGACCTTTCAAAGACAATTCAGAGTGGCCTCACAGAATGACAGAATGATCAAGGTTGGAAGGATCTTTGGAGATCATGAAGTCCACACACCATGCACAAACAGGGACACCTGGCAAATGTTGCACAGGTGGCTTTTTTTTGCACAGGTGGCATGTCCAGATGGCTTTTGAGTATGTCTAGAGAAGGAAACTCCACACCCTCTCCAGGTAGCCTGTTCCAGTGCTCTGCTACTCTCACAATGGAGAAGTTTTTCCTTATACTCAGGCGAAATTTCCTTTGCTTCAGTTTGTGGATGTCACCTCTTGTCCTATCACTGTCCACCACTGAAAAGCATCTGGTCCCATTCTTTTGACAGCCTCTCTTTAGATATTTAAACACATTGATCAGATGCCCTCTCAGCCTTCTCTTTTTTAGTCCAAACAGGCCCAGATCCCTCAGCCTGTGTGGAGACACAGGAGACACGTTGCAGTCTCCTGATCATCTTTCTCTGCTGGACTCTCTCCAGTAACTCTATGTCCCTCTTGCACTGGGGAGCCTATCACTGAATCCAGTGCTCCAGATGTGGCCTCACCAAGGCTGAGTTAGAGGGGGAGGATCATCTCCCTTGATCTGCTGGCAACACTCTTCCTATTACAGTCCAGGAGTCCAGTGGCCTTCTTGGCCACGAGGGCACATGGCTGCCTCATGCTAAACTTGTCCTTCAGGGCTCTGAGGTTCTTATCTGCAGATCTGCTCCCCAGCAGGTCAGGCTCCAGACTGAACTGGTGCCTGGGCTTATACCTTTTTAGGTGCAGGACCCTGCACTTACCTTTGCTGGTCTTCATGAGGTTCCTCTCTGCCCAACTGCGCAGAGGCCTGTGACCAGGTCCCTCTGAACACAGCACAACCCTCTGGTGCTGCAAAACCCTCCCAGTTTTGTATCATCAGTCACTTCAGTTTTGTATCTTAACCTCACAATGACGTTGCTGAGCTTCCAGTTCTTATGGCATACACCAATATAATAGTTTGTGTAGAAGCAACAATGAGAATGAGCTCAGTTCTAGTATTTAAATCAATTCTTCATTGTTCATTTAAAAGCTGCAGTTAAAAGAATGTAGTATTCAAAAAAAAAAAAAAAGTAAAAACGTGAGTAGTTTCAAATATATATGTTTGTCTACCGAGGAAATGCTTCTAATTGGCTTTTCATATTGACTAAGAAATTTAGTGATTTTTTTTTTTCTTCATGCTATGCTATCAGTACTTACTCTTACAACGGCAGTGGCAAAACAATAAAATATAGATGAAAAACAGCCAATGCTTCAGTGTTACTGTAACATGATTTTATGTAAGGTTTGCATGCGTGTGTGTTTTTGTGTGTGTAGCAGCAGATGTGACAGAATCTCTCCTGTATGTCTTTTTTAAAACAGGTACTTTTGTAGAGTCTTCAACTACACCAAAACTAGATTTCAGATAAAACTGACACCTTTTTCATTCCCACTTCAAAACAGCAAAATTGTGTTTCTACTAAGAAAAAAATGGCCGCTTCAGTAAATTGTTTCCAGTTGTTTTTGCTGCAGGCTGGCCCTCATTACAAGTGTATGGTGAGGGCAATGAAGGAGCAAGACAGCTGGAATTTCCCCACAAATAGAGTCTTAGGGGAAGACTGATGGTGCAAAGAGGAGGTGGCATGAATAATGTGGGAAGGATACAGAAAAGAAGTCAGATAGTTTGCCATGAAGCACTTTGAAGAAAATCCTGCAGGGGCAGCGAGAAGGGGAAGATTACTTGTAGTGACATGCAGCACTATGTGGCAGTAAGGCCTCATGAGTTACTTGTGACCCTTGGAAAGAGAGCTAGTGATAGGAAAATATTTGAAATTCTTGGCTTTCACCTCTTTCTTTGGAGCCCTGAAAGTTATTCATTATCATGTGGTTTACTACTCCCACAGTTTATCTTGAGTTTAAAAAAAGACATTATCTCCATCCTAATCTAGATGTAGTATGACAAAAATATATATATATATAAAATACGATACATGGCTTTGCTTATTTTTATGGTGTAAAGCATACTTGTTATCACATTATTTCAGAAAACTAAGTCAACTGATAAGGAAGCTGGAGGTGCTTTCAGCGAACGTGTGAACCAGTACAGATTTTGTGATGGAGTCTGGACAAGGCGAAAGGACACATATTGCACACGTTCTCAGTGCACTTCAGTCACACAAGTCTATATCCATCTTTCAGGCGCATGTGATTTGTTTCTATATTTGTTTTTCAAACTCTGTATTTATCTTATTCTTTTTTCCATATTGCCCAATGCCCATATTCCATCAGTCTCTGATTTCTGCTCTCTAGATCATTTTCCACTTACATCTTTTCCTGTGAAATTTGTTCATTTTTAATCTTTTTCCATCCTTTCTTAAGCCGACTGTTTTCCTAAGATTTCTGTTTTTCTTCTCTTCTTCTTGCTCTTCTTTTTCCTTTTTGTCTCAAGAATAAAGCAGACTAAGTAGAACAATATATTTATGTGTGATTAGTGACATTTTATTTTCAATGTTGACTGCCTACCTGTAGGCAGAATTCTGATTTTCAAAATTTATTCGCTATTAGTTAGCTCTTGTCACAGCATCTCAGTTTCAGCACTGAATAGGTAAGTCACTAGAGCCAGAGGTCACTTCTGAAAAACTTCAGCTAAGTGAAGCTTTGACTGGCTGCAATTTGATTTTTATAAAACATAGTGTTATTAAATGTACTAACACTAACTTTGATCTTAAATTTACTCACTATTGGAATGTAAATGATTTATTTTTCTTTGTGTTTCTCATCATGTGTACAAATTAAAACAACAAATGCTATATTGTTGTTAACCGTTCTTAGGAGATTGTTGGTGTGTTCAGCTGTGACCTGAGAGTACATTTTCCCCCGACTTCTCTTCTTGGTGCCGCTGAAAGAAGGGCACAGGTTGCAGACGGCTTCCTTGTCTGGACAGGCCAGGACAGTAGAGCACCTTGTAAGAGCACTTGCCCATCAGTTTAGATGCAGCCACAAGAATAAATGAAGATTCAACATGGCATATGTGGTATATATTTTCTAAGCAAAGGCTGGCAATATTAACTGGAAATACTAAGTTTTAAGAACCACAAAGTATGGCAGTTACAGCATTTTCAAAACTTGTGTTTTGCATGCCTGAGCTAATTCTTATCAATGCCCAAGCACATACCAGCAAGAAAACAAACTGATACTGCTCATTTGTAAGAGTGTTTTAATGTGTTTTGTATAAACACATTATATAATTTGTAAGAGTGTTTTATGCTTAATATAAGTGTTTTATATAAGTGTTTTAATCCAAAAATCATTAAATTAAGCTCCCGCTAAGATATGGAGATCCACACTCCTTTATGGCCTATTTTTTAATTTGGAAGTCCCATGGCTAGAAAGTCCCATAGTCCAATAGTCCAAGTGCAAGGAAAACTCCAGAACACACCAGTTTTCATCACTTTGTGTTTTTCAGGGGGAAAATGACCTCTGACCACACTGTTTGCTGTGAATGCATAATTTGCTCTGTTTCATGACAAAATATGAAATCATATGCTTGTATTGCTTTGCCTGGTGGAAAAGAATTTCATAAATTTATAAGGTATGTCTCAAAAGGAGACAAGGAGTGAAAATTAATGAATTTTTCATTTCTGAGAGAGATACTGAGACAAAAAGCAATGGAGGCTGAGATTTTCCCAACTGTCTGCAGTAGCTGCCAATATATTTTTCCTCCTTTCTTGAGGTGACAGAATAGTCACACTCTGTGACTTATTTCTGTGTCTTTATTTCTTTTATTAATACAGTAGTCCAAGTTCTTGCTTTTTTGAAATGGTTAATATTCTGATTTTTTGCTTTGTTTTTGAATATGTGTTGGAAAAATGAGATCATTACTTTGCCTATACAGATGAGCCTGTACTTTCTTGTACTTCAGGAATTTGCATTAAAGACTACTTAAAATAGAGTGAGGTAGCTTGTAAAAATTTACCACATATGGTTTAGGGTTTCCTATGTTAAATTTGATGTTTTCTGAACTTATTCTGAATGTATTTTTTTTTCAGTTATTTTAAACAGCAACCACAAACCTCTAATACAAAACAAATTGTGAATTAAAAGCAGAATAATTCTTTTACCGGTAGTTTGTATCTAAATATACTTCAAGTAATCACATCTATGATCAACAACAACAGTGGAAAATGAGGTCTCAATTCAGCAAAGCGCTTAAATATATAACATAACTATAAGGCCGTGACAGTCCCCATGAATTCATTGTCTAAATTGCTTCAAAATTACAGTTAAGGCTGTATTAATTCTATATTTTATATGCAAGTCAGAACATACTTAATACTCCTACTTAATATTTTCGGATATCTGAACTGAACTTGTACATTTATTTTGGTACATAATCAACTTTTTAACAGTACATCTACCATATCCTACTTCCATTCTTCTAATCAATATATTTTTTTTTAATTGGTGCCACTCCCTGAGAAGAATGATACTTAGCCTAAAGTAGAAATTCAGAGGTTCAGTTTTAATTTGTGGATGCACAAAATGAATTATTTGGAAAACATTTTCTTTTATATCTTATAAAAGACTGAAAATTCCCATAACATTTGGCTGTTTCTTGGTCATATACTGTGCTCAGCGTATGTATGTATATATGCATGTGTGTTACTGCACTGTTTTATGCTTACACATTTAGGCTTTTTATTTCAAGCTTATTTTGTGTCTAGGAAATACAATGAGCATTTTTCAGTGTAGCATATACAGAAATTTAAATAACACCTAAACCCTCATTTTTATTTTGCAGCAACATATATTTTTTCCTCTAGATGGCAATATATTGCAAGAAATATTGTCAATCTGATTGCAGCAGCTTTAAACATTGAATTTGACATTCTTCAGAAAGGATTTAAAGTGAAACTCCTTTTTGTTTTCTCTCAAAATTTTGGAGGGTAGATATGTACAGCATAATAAATAATGAGCAAGATAGGAGGAAGCAAATGAATCAGATAAAAACATCAGTCTTAGTACTTAAAAAAGCTTAAATACCTACCCCAAACCAATTGTCACATGGACTTTTATACTGAGGTATCCCATGTATTTACCAAGCACAGCAGTATTTTTCATACATATTGCTATAAGAAATTAACCTTTCACATTTCTGTACTGAGACTTTGGAATTCCATACTGACTCATACAGAAATATAACAACATAATATTCAAAAAAAATGTGATCAGTACTTGTATGGAAAATGACAAACAATATTTCATACATAATGATATTTTTGTAGATCTGATAATTAAAGACAAGGCCTAATTTGTCAGGGGAGACAGTATCTTTTTCTACACAAGTTGACATACTCAGAGAATTAAACTAGGTGTATTTTAAGGTACCTCAGGTCTTCATCATAAACATTAACTTTGTACTTTCCTCCTATTCATATATTTTTAATTCTGACTACATTTTTTTCTGGTCTAGCATAATATAATAAAGGATTGAATTATATTTTCTTGAAATGGTTAAAGAGAAACTCAAATCTTTCATGATAATGATGCAACAGTGCATAGAGATGTGGAGCTTACGTATTTATATATATGCTTTTAGAAAATAGTTTGTGCATTTACTGAAGAAGAAATGAACTGAGACATTGTTTAGATTCACCTGTATCAATCCATTTGATATTTCCCTTCTTTAAATGCATGAGCTTGTTTGTTTGTTTGTTTGCTTCTGTATAAAAAAACCCACTAATGCTTTATCTGAAAGATTTTCACCTTCACTCTTTTCAGTAGAATCTGATAGAGCAGTAAATCAGCTCAGAAGATTTATTCATAGTTTATTTCCCCCTGAAATTTCTGGTAAGAATTTCTGAGGAATTACTCAAAAGATGTTTTTTCCTTCGTTGGGAGAGGGGATGTCAACAGTCACTTTTGTTAAATGAACGTATCAGCTGGTAGTGTGATCATAATAAGGACATTAAGGATAAGCTTTGCAGTTAGAGAGGTTACCCAGCTGTGAAGTATGACAGTAAGAACAAACAGGAGGGGGCAAGAAATGGGGGCTGAAATACCCAGTTTCATGGTAATGTATTTGCAAATCATGTAGGTGTGTCATGTACTTTGCCTCAGGAAAATGATATGGTTTTAGACTAGATTTTTCATTATAGCCCTCTTGAAAAGCTTGTGCCTAAAACCTATATGCTGAACAGTTATTGTTTGCCAGTTACATCTAATTAGGAGAAATGACTGACACTTGGTTCTGATAAATACAGAAGGGGAAGGCACAAATAAAGACAGCTGGGCATTGGCAGGATACTGATAGTGAAAAAGCTGTGGGTATTTCCTTTGAGATTGCAAAAGGATAGTGATTGTTGATTCTCCAGATTTCAGCATGACTCAAGTGAGGGCAAAGAAGTAGAAAAAATACTAGCTGATTTCACTGTAGCCAACAGATAAAAGGTCCAGAGAGCTAAGAGTGCAGTAAAGGAGATTGCTAGCTAGTTTCTTTGAGACAAAAAGCTGAAGGTTAAAAGATTAGTGAAGAGGCTGAGCTATTGAGGATGAAACACAAGTATTATGGTGATCATTATACATCTTCTCGGAGGAAAAAAGTTGTTTGAGAAGCAGGGAAGCTAATGCTGGAAGAAGTGAAAAGAGCAGAACTTTAGGGTCCGTTGTAGCTACCTATGATGGAGGAATTTTGAATGGCGGCAGTTTGAAGAGCTGATGGTGAGTTCATGTGGTGTACCCAGACTTCTGAAGTCTATTTGAGGCGTCAAACAGTCAAACTATTGCAAGTATGGGCAATATTGGAGTTAAACTACGATGTAAAACCCTTCCTGGGCTATGGAATGAAAAGTGATGTGATATTGGTGCAGTGCTGCATCTTTGGTAGGGGCAATTTGGCCAGCAATCTGAATGTGCTTCATAAAATAATTGTCCTTTCTTGAACTACCCAAAAAATCTAGGGTAGTACTTTAGCAACACCACACTTGTCATTAAGAGCCAAAGCTATGTTATCACTGTTGTTCATAGGAACTAGATATCTAACCCTTGCTAATCAAATTTGCTTGCTAATCAAATCCTTGGTGCTAGTGAAAGATGCACATTTGCAGTCAGGGCAATTTTGTATGAGCTCTCTGTATGATTTTCCAGGGCTGCAAGAGTATAGATATGTAATACATTTTGCCTCTGTGCTGCAGCATCCATCTGGAGGAGACTTCTGGTGTAGATATTACTGGAGAGTAATGCAATAGATATATGTAACTACTGGATGCCTGCTCTTCCTGCTGGCTCTCTTTTTGCTCTTGTCACTCTAGAGACTGATTTCTTCAGAACTTAGTAAACTACAAATACCAAGGTGTGATATAGCTCTTCCATCTTCTTTCCTCAATCCTAGCCTAAGTAAATACAGTTAGAGTCCTGCTATGCTTTGATGATCTCTGGCTACTTGGTCAGGATAGTTTAGAAATCTCAGACTTTTCCAAGTTGTACTGAGAGCCGAACATCTTTGTTTCTAAAATTAATGAGCTGCATAACAAAAGCATGAAACTCTTTGTGCTACCAGTCTTTAGGATTTGTGCTGCATAATGGGTTTAGATGAGGGAACTGTTAGATTAATCTGTATTATAATAACATATATTCTTTAAAAAATAGCTATAAATTAGAGATGACTGATTTATGATGATGACAGAGATGAATGATGTTATGATGATGTCAGAGATGACAGAGATGACAATAGAAATGATTGGGATTTATTTAGGTAAACTAGATTTCTAAGAGATAGTCATCTGTAGTCTGAACTGTTTCCCTCAGATTTCTTTGGTAGCAACTAGGGAAAGCAGCTCCAAAAATTACTCATCTCATCCAAAAATAAGCTCTTAGTATAAATTTGATGAATCATCTTCTGGAAGTGACCACTTCTTTCCACTGATTAGCTCAGTTTTAGATATCTAAAGTCAGGCGAGATGATTCTCACTCAGCGTCAGCTCCAAGCAGCCCAACTGTGATGTGGTGTGTGATGTCAAACAAGTGGTGTGACATCTCTCTAGATAAGGACTTTCATTAACTTTTTGTAAAGAATTTACATCATAATTGTAGCAATTTAATGGGAGAGAGCTAGCTTGCAATGCCATTAAAATGTTTGCCATGTTACATAAAGTCATCCTATTTCACTTGTAATAGTACAAGTTCCTACTATGTACCTGCTAACCTGTAATAAACCAGGGTTTGTACTAAGGCAGCTGAATTTTGTAGGCATTTTCATATGCAAATTTCTCCAATGAAGACAGACTGTTAGTTGCGGTAAAAATGGTACTCTGCTGCCTTGCAGCTTTTAAACTCATTTCCATCTGCTAAATTTGAATGCAAAATGCTGTAAAACAGCAGTTTCTACTCACTTAACACTTCTGCTAAAGAGGGGTAATAAATTAGGCAAAAGGCAGGAAAGATTACAATTACCTTGCTCTCACCTTGTACTACTCATCTGCAACTGGTTGCACAACATTTAATTCATTAAAGATTTGGTTCTATACATTCAGAGAAGAAGACAATATTTGTATGAACTGTTCTTTAAGAAATCCGATTTTAATATAGAGCAGTTTTGATGCTAGAACAGATAGTATACACTTATTTTCTGAGAAACTTCTCTATTTCAAGAGGAAAAAAGAAAAAAAAAGTTTCTCTTCGTGATGTCCTGTAGACTCTGTCTCAAGTACTGTTGTTTCTTGTTTTGCCTCTGATGTAACACAGGAACTTATCATTCTTGAAATTCAGAATCTCTTATCTTTATTTTCAAAAAAATCTCTATGTACATATTCATACTCCAACTGTACATGTTCAGAGACATGTTACAGTTTTTAAAGGTACTTTTATTTTAAATGAATTAAAGATATTATGTAAGATGGATGCTAGAGCATTTAGTTTAACAGTAACATACAGGCAAAATAACAGCCAAAACCTCATTTGGCTGTTATTTTGGCTCATTTTGGGGGAGCAGCTGCTGTGGTAGGCAGCTGTTGTTAGGATTGTGCCCTGTGCAGTTCATATGTGGACTCAAAACAATGCTTAAAATTCACTGAGAAAGACAAACTTGCCTAGAGTCTTCGCTAAATGCAAGGGAAGTGTAGAGTCTGGAGGAACAATGTTCTTTGAGATATTTCAGACTATACCATCTTTCAATGAAGAGGACTATATAGCGTTATCCACACCAAAAGAAGTAGACAAGGTACAGTGTGGCCTAGCTTATGTTATGTAATATGTATTCTAGATGCTTAAATCTAAAATTGGGTTTGTGCTATTATTAGACTGAATTATGAATGGGTACAAACTAAAACACAGAAAGTTCCAACTCCATATGACAAGAACTTCTTCCTATGAGAGTGACAGAGCTCTGGAACAGGCTGCCCAGAGAGGTTGTGGAGTCTTCTCTGGAGGTCTTCAAAACCCACCTGGATGCCACCCTGTGCCCCATGCTCTGGGTGTCCCTGCTGGAGCAGGGGTTTGGACTAGATGATCTCTAGAGGTCCCTTCCAACCTCAACTATTCTGGAATTCTCTCCTGTCTGAACCACATTTTCTGTTACTTGCTTATCCTGGTTCTAATGCTTGCAGGAGCATTATCGGATTAGGCAAATACTCTGGCTGAGAATTAACACCACAGTAAAAGTGTGTGTCAGTTTGTCAGATGCGTGAATCCTCATGTATGCACAAGGAGGATAGTAGGAATGAGGGAAGGATTCCCTTCTCATCAGCAAAATTGTTTCTGTTAGACTAAAATAACTGTGTCTTTAGTCTACACTAGCACAGTTCAAAGTTTCACATAGCCAGCGTATACTTCTTATTGTATTACTGAAAATCCCTCTGAAGGAAAAAAAAAAGTGTTAAAAATTTCAGAATAATGTCCATTCACATATTGAAAGGGAAGATGAAACAGTTAATGAAACAGTTAGAAAATACACATTTAATTCCAAGAAAAGAACAAATCCAGTGGGTCAGACAGCCTCCTTTGCTTCTGTTTTCCCATTTGGGATTCTGTCCGTCTACTAATATTGATTAGCACTGCTACATTGCTAGGGTAATTCTGAATGACAGATCATTAGGCCTGTCTGTAAGGAGTGATGGGAAATGTTATAACTTCAGATGTTTTTTAAGAAATCATTTTTCAAAGTGTTCTGTTTCCAATAGTAATAGCTAGATAATAAGACACAAATTATTCTACCATCTCCCAGAGACAATAAATAAAATGTATTGGAAAAGTTCAATCTATTTTTGTTGAAATGCTATACTGAAAATCTAGATGATGCTTTCGTTCTTAAAGGAGAAAAAAATAATTTTCTATTATTTCTAAAATCCACACTTAGGCTACTTCAATTTGTTCCTGTAACTTTCTTGCAATGATATGGACCTAAGTTTCCTCAACTGTAAAATGAGAATAATTTATCACAGAGGTAAAATGAAGGATTTTACTTGGATTAGAAAGGGTATTTTGTCTCTAACTGTGCTTAAACACATATCAACCCACCTAAACTTAAGAGAAGTGTCTAATTGTGAGTGTAATTGTTCATATCTACCTGGGTACTCAGTCAAGAGAGGTAAACCTCCTCAGGACAAGCGTGATTGTATATGAGGTAAATCACCCTTTAAAACTGCCTTTTCTTCTCTTTTATGTATATTAGCTTGATTATCTTTCTAGGAGGAAGCATCATTTAGATGCTTAAATCTTGAAAGATTTTATTTATTAAAGGAGAATAAAGCAGTGTGAGCAACAAGTCTCATTATTCCACCTGCTTGCAAGAGATGAAAAACAGAAAAAATAAACCACCAAAATATAAAAAGAAAAAATAATATAAAAAGGAGAATGTCGTCTTTCCTGTTATTGAGGATCTACTTCATTTTTATAGTGTTGTCGTGTTCATGATAAGAGAAATCAGAAAAAGTACTAAAAGAACCAAAACGAGTATAAGCAGTGCATGAAACCTGTGCCAAAATTCCATTTGAGATCATCTTATACATAAAGGCCTCACAGTTCAAAACCGCACAGATAAGCCTTTGCTTTGTCAAGAGTTCAGGAGACAAAAAAGCAGCTTGCAGCTAGCTCATTCCACCTATGCCTGGCACAAACACATTAGATATAATGAATTTTATTGGTAAATAAAAAGAACCAAACAGTGAAATTTCAGCTAAGCTAAGCCTGGCAGAAGAAGAAGAAAAAAAAACAATAATATTCAAAGAAATAACAAGAAGAGGACAATATGGTCCAAAAATGAATAAAAGAGAAGGGACCACATCCAAAAGCATATAATAGGTTATAAAACATGGTTAAAGATAAAATACTCCCAGTGGAAGCGAACAGGATAGGCAGTATATCTCATACTCGGCCAAATGCAAATTATACAGATCATCCCTTGTGCTAGCACCAAATACCACTTTGTCCCTTTACTTTTAACCCTTTTTAGGCACTGTATATTTCTTCATATACTTTTTCTTGGGGTACTATTTTAATCATTTTCATATTCTTTATAAAGCATTCCTTTCCTTGACTATTACACTCATTTATAATGACAAATAATCAGCAAAGATTTGTAAGGTATTCCTGCTTGTGGCCTGATGAATCTGAGCACGATTCATTTTGAATATGTTCACCTACATTGAATGACGTGTGTATGTGAAGCCATCATCCTTCATTTAACAGAGCTTTAAGGGCGAGTTAAATCTCTTATAAACTGCTTCTGGATAATGAAGCAGAAAGAGCTCTCACTTAAAACCATCTACCAACCATCTAGAACAGTCACCAATGTGACTAACTTGCAGAAATACGAACAACGCAGGCATAAAGGCTTTGAATATTATTTCTGTATGTGTGCAGATGCACTTCAACAATATGGCTAAATGTAATGCTCAGCTTCCACCAAAATGTGACAGTTCAGCTCCTCCTAACCCACTGTTTACACTACATTCGCTCTAGTACTTAGCAGACCTTCTGTAGATCAGATTCAATTTGATAAATTAATGGAAAATTAAAATGTTGAAAAAAAGAAAAAAAGAGAAAAAAAAAAGAGTATTGTTCAGCTATTTACAAGCTGGAATCAGTTAAGAGAGCATTTCCAGGAAGAGCCTGAGACATGGCAAAAGAAAGACGCAAATAGCACAGCAGGATATGCAATCAGAAGCAGAGCAGATAGACTTGATGTCCACAGCCACCTCGTTTAGCAGCAGCTGTTTCAGCTCTGTTACTGAATTGCACCCTTGGAAAGAGAAAATCCCCCAAATCATGAAAGAAGTAACAAAGCATGACATAAAATCCATGAAAATATAATTG
>VZSG01000540.1:408579-437362 GCA_013398315.1 Nothoprocta pentlandii | reverse complement strand
GCATTTTATGTTCTGCCAAAGAAATTGCTCTGGCAATCTCCAGCAAAGAATTTGCCTCTTTGCCTTTTCCAGGCTGGAATACTGTGAGTCAAGGTGACCCTTTTCCCTTTGGGAGATATGTAAATATATCTTTCTTGTCTTTCTTCCTTTTTTTCTCTCCTTTTCATTTCTTTCCCTCTTGTCCTTCTTTTCCTTCTTTTCCTTTTTTTCTTTTCTTTCCTTCATTCCTGTGTTTTTGCTTGCTTCCTTCCTTCCTCCTACCCTCTTTACACTTCTTTTTCACTCGTTCTCTTTTAAATAGCAGATTTTATCCCCTAAACCTAACTGTTTAGTAAGCATTTTTTTTTATTGTTGACAAAATGAAGTATATGCTTTCCCACCTTTCTGACTCCAGGACAACTGAAATTAACATATATTTTATATGTGGAATGATGAACTCCTCATTTAAGGTTCTTTTTTTTAAAAAAAATTTCATGAATCTGATCTGACAGATCTAAAATTGGGAACAAGTTTGACTTTTCACAAGCTGTAGCTATTTGAAGAAAGAACTTTGGTTAATCCAATGATCATCTGCAAAAGAACTCTTTGTAGTAGCCTGCTTTAGTATCCTACTGTTAATCACAGATAGTTTTCTATCCTGAAGTTAAACCTTAAAGTGTAAGTTGCTGCACAAAAAAAGGAATAATTCACCAGAAAGTCTTTTTCACTGACATTCCTTAAGAGAAAATTAAAAAGGTGGCAGTTGAGCAGAACAAGAAGACTCTCAGTTACTCTAGATATGAAGAGTTTTCTAGAGCTAGTTATAGAAATGTACTATGTGCATTTATCCATGTTACAAACCACTACATAGGTTCTCCCATAGGTGGGAGATGATGCCTTTAAAAGAGTAAGGTAACATTTTTAAATCTGAAAAGGCTGTCATTAGTATTCTTCTCTGTGTTCTGGAAAGCATATTGTTACCTAATATTTGAGAACACTTGCAAGAATGAGGTTTTTTTTTTTTTTTTAATTCTAAATTCTCCTAAAATGAATTATTGTCCTATGAAATAGACTTCTCAGAAGGTCTGAAAGCTGAGGAATGCTGCTTTCACCGTTTACATGAGAGGAAGCTTGTGATCAGGGGAAGCCATGTATCCCAGCATGGGTCTTTAAATACAGAAATAATAAGAAGGGCAACTGATAAAGAAAATGGAAAAAAAAGAAAAAAAAAGTTTAAAGATGGAAAAAAAAAAGATTATACAAGACTAGAGTTGTTGGGATGCTAATTATAAAAATATAAACAACAAAAGTAGATTAAAAAATCTGCTAAAATAGATATTTACTGAGATACAGTAAAGATCTTGCAAAGAATTTTTTTACAGGAAGAGATTTGGCATTACAGTGTGATAGTGCTCAGTAGGACTTGAGGGTTGAAGTGAGCCCTTTGTCTAGGACAAGCAGTTTGCATTTCTTTGCACTGTGTTTCTAGAACATGGTCAGACAGAACACCAAGGGTGTAGTGCCCCACGGCTAGTTCACAGGGTTGAGTGAAGAAATCCATCAGCTCTGCTGTCTGGAGGTACGGAACGGATCAAACAAATCTGGACTTTGGAAGAACCTCCTATTTACAATTGAAAAAGTTCATGCTTTTGCCAGGGATTGCCATTGATCTATTAAGGAGAGATAACGGAAAACTTTCAAAGAGAGATAATGAGAAAGTTAAAAGCAGGATACAGTCCAACCATTAGATGAACAAACTGCGGAAGGAACTATGAACACTACTAATTTCAGTATGTAAAGTGATGTTATGAGAACTGGTTGAATACTGAGTCTAACTCTGTGGATCTACAAGAACCATCTGAATGACTGCTTGTCAGCATGATTAAAAACATAAATATAGGAACTAAAATTAGTTAAGAAAAGACAGGGCTTTTTTTAAGTCTATCTTAGTCAATAGTTATTCAAGAATTGATAAGCATGTCATATGAACATATTGCAAGGGGATTTCTCAATCCATCGTCAAGGAAAAACTCCAAGATTTTCATGTGTTATGATTGTTATCAATAAATGGTGCAAAATATCCTGACAGAAAACCAGTACAGATTTGTGAGCAGTTTAGAGAGGAATTCTTTAGGTTGATTCTTTTTGTTTGTAGATCAGCAAGGGCAATGCTGCTCAAACAGTAAGTCATGACAGCTCCTGAGGGAGCTGCAGAAGGTGCCACAAAGTCACAAAGTGCTAGAAAACTCTAGATCATCTTAAGAGGCAAGAAATAATTACAAAAAAAAAAAAAAAATTAATATTTTCTGATTTATTTCTAAAATTAGGTTCAGAGACAGGAAGCGAAGAACAGCTGTAGCTACTGGTCAGGGTACAGATAATCACTACTAGCAACATCGCTACTGGAACATTTGCATTTGTAGTCAGGAATTACAGTTTCCCACTGAAAGTTCCCAAGAACTGACTTGGCACTATTTCGTGTTAGCTTTCTGATTACAGCACCTTACTGTTAAGGATGTACCTGTGTCAGGTACATCCAAGAAGGAATCATGTTTGAGCCATGTCTTAGACCTTCATCAGTTTGAGAATGAAGACAAACTGACTTGTAAGAGATGCCATGAGGAGACCACTTTAACTAAAAGATTAATATTGTGTGTTTGCATTTTTTTTTTCTCCTCGTACTGTGGTCATACTTTGGTGTTTCTCTTGTGATGCTTCAAAGTAAATTAAAGCATTTCTCTTGTCAATGATGAATATACTCTCAATATCTGCTTTGGTGACAGTATTTTTGGTTGCTTATAGAAAGAACTTTTTGTGATTCAAGTTGTAGGGAACAGTAAATGTCACTGTGGTAATCTTTATATTCACTCACATAATCTTTACTTACTTTACTAGATCTAGATAGTTCTCAGAAAATAACTGTCTTTTTATTTTTTTTTTTTTGTAAATAGTCCCTTTGAATACAGTGGAACCAGTACTATGTACTTGAACATTACTATTCACTGAGAGTAATGGTTACTATCTTGTCCTTCATGTGTGACTTTTCCATAGCTTTATAAACTATGTTGATTTTACCAGTATCTTGGGAAAAATGAACCAAGAAACTTTTTTTTTCTAATTGTGTATATATTAAATTATTAATTAAATATATAGAAAGAGAGAAATTTTTCTAGCATGATTGTTTCTATATGTGTAGAATTTCACTTGCATTTTTTAAAGTAGTGCTTTGTTGTAACATATTTTGTTCATTCACTTGTTATTAAAGACCGAATTAGTGAAAATGTTAATGTTTTCTGAGTTACTACTAAGTGAAAATGCAATAACCTTTATTGTTAAAGCTTCTGCACTGGCAGATAAACTGGAATGTGTCAGTACTTCAATTCAGTGAAACAGAAATGTAAAGAGTCCAAAAGAAGCTTTGTTAGAGTTTTAAAAAGCTAGCACTTGGGTTTATACCCAGCTGCAATGGCACACTGCAGCACTGTCTTTTACTAGTGACAATTTAAATGACATTGTGCAGAAAGGTTACTGAATATTCCTAGCATCATTTGGTCTGCAAAATGAAGCTCTCACTCAAATGAATGTGTCTTTCCTCTTTGTTATGAAGACAGGACAGAGAGGGCATTTACTAATTCATTGTCCTTCTGTTGTGCCTAATTATCACTTTTTTTTTTCTTTCAAATTTAACTCTTTTTCTATTTTCCTTTCTATTTTATACCTTAAGCATAATAAGGTTCAATGTGATAAAAAGAAATGTTTATAGACATTACCCTCCAATTACACACTCCACACACCAACATTTACCGTGATAGATTTCTGCTTTAGTCATTAAACTGAATGGTAATCTGCATATTATGGCTTTTTTGAAAAGAAGCTTCTGGCTCCATGCAGGAGAATGAGTATAAAATGGATTTAATTAGGGTTCTAGAGAGTTAGCTGTAACTGCTAGGACAGTGTCTCAAATATGTGGGTGTATGTAGTTGGGTTGTGTTTAACCCACTCATTTTTCTAGACTCTGCCATTCTCATGCCATTGTACTAAGCAGAATTGCAGTTTTGCTGAGCAGGTGCACTTTACAGTCAGATTTGCAACACATAAAGCATGCCATTTTCAGTTCAAGTTCACAATTATGTACACTCAGGGAGCACAATTAGCCCATATTATTTCCCCGTATACGTGGGCATGCGTAAGAGTTGATCATTTGCTCTTCTACTTCCCTTATGCAAATGGCATGCCAGCAAAGAGCAATTTTGAGTTGCAGTTGGATCTCACTGGTTTCAATGAAGTCCCATTTGTCATTAAACCGAGGGAATTCAGTTGCAAATGTTGAAAATCAAGCTCAACATATCCTGTCACTGAAAAATTCAAAGATTTTTCTTGCTGTACAGAGTAGGGAAGTGTGGAAAAGCAAATGACATTTTATAGGGTGATAAAGTTTTTAGTGTGTTAAAAGAACAACAACCTGACTTTAAAGCACTCTCAACCTTTGAGTGCATTCCAGATAGAAAAAAATGTTCTGCCAGTAGAAATTGACAATTGAATCAAGTGCAATAATGTAACTCTGTTTAAAATGCTGACAGAAGAACAATGTCTTAAAAAGTTATGAAAAATCTATTTCTGCCCATAAATGTCCATATTTAATGATTAGATAATAATAAGCTGATTTTCCCATAACTTATGGTTTCTCAATATTATTGTTGTCAAAAAGAGTGCATTAATGATTAAAAAGATAATGTTGCTAACAAAATAGTAATCTGTTTTCAGTGTAAATCTCCACTATGGCTTGAACGGCATTCCAGCTGTATTCTCCAGAACATCTCATGTGAGACCTTGGGTAAAGCACAATCTATAAATCAACTATAAATTCTAAATTCCTACCAATAGCTCACATGAAGCTTCAGGCTAGCAGGTTAAATAAGCATGTGCATGAGCCATTCTGTTAAAGTCTTAGGTATTAAGGTATATTATAATGTTATTCTCTCTCAATATCCTTGTCTTACATTTTTTATCATTTAAAAGAATACCATTGCTGACGAAACTGCAAATACTCAAAGTGGTGAAGCTTGTAGGAGTGCTGTTGTGCTTGCTCTAAGGAACAAGGATACGCCTTGTTTTCTTCTATATTTGTTGAATACTAAGCACAGTGGGGCACTGATCTTTTGTTACTACCTCATATAAGCAATTGTATTTATTTCAGTATGGACTGTTTTGCTTTTGATGATATAACTTCTCAGTTTATATTTATGCTCACATCCTTACATAAAAGGAGAACTGAAGGTCAACAGAATTGTGTGATTTTTCTACATGTACGCATATACACCCAGATTAAAGTGTGCATTTGTATTTCAAACATAATTGTTCTATTGTTATATTGCACTTCTGTAGTTTTAGATACTAATTTTACTTAGCTGATTTACTAAGAGTTTAAGCAGAACAGTTGCTCAATAATGCGTGAGGCAAGAGTGAACAAGCAACTAAATTAGTGTATTTTCTTTGTATATCTGTAGTTTGGAAATATTATTGTCCAAAAGTAAGGGGATAAATTAAATTTGATTGAATGCTGATCTGTTTGGAAAGATTCTCTACCTTCTTCCTCATCCGTATAAAAAAAACATTGCTAAATATATTGAAACAAAAGTCTTGTCAGTTCCAGTGTACTTTAGGGAAGATCCTATGGAAAGCATCCATGAAATAGTATGATTTATTTTTTTCATAACATTAGCTCTATCCCCAAAGTGATGCAACTGGGAAATCCCATCTGTGCATATCATCTGCTGCCTGTTAAATTACTTTACTCAAATTGGTTTTGGTTATATCTATCAACATTAGGCTTAATGTAATTCCTGAGGAGGTGGTTAACCTTAATATCAGCTACTGGCAACAGCTTAAATCACTGTTATTCACTGAGTACTATGATAAATTATTCTACAGAAATATTCTATTTATTTTTTCCAGTTGCATTTAATACAGATCTAGGAAGGTTCAAGCTCAGCTCAGTCACAACATAGGGTAATAAGACAGTCTTCTCTGCATTTAGAACAAGACAAGAAGTAGCCCTTGAAATTATTTATTTAATACTACCATTTAAAGTTTTTTAAAATCGCTTCAAGTTGCTGAAGTACGAAAACAAGTACCTCACTATCCATAGAAAACATTTTATAGTACTTTTTAAGAAAAGAGCAGTTGGTGAATATTATCAGAAAGGATCAAAAGCTGACTGTATTGAACTGACAATGGCCAGAGTTCAGACAAATATTTAACAAGGGCCTTTAATCAGCTGGTACTCCTCTTCAGATCAACTCCTTTCAGGTAACTAAAAACTGAGCTTCATGGCAGACCCTTATTTCTAAAATTGGAAGAGTCAAAACTCTGGATCCGATCTGCTGCGATGTATTCATTTTTAGATATTACCTGCTAGGAAATCACAGATTTGAGCCTTCTCGTACCAGAGTAAGCTGATATGAGCCACTAAGGCTCCAGTGAGCTGGCAATGGCAGTTTACTTTAACTGTACCTTGTATTAGGTAGCCCTTTTTTTTCAGATTATAATAACTATGAGTTCAATAGAAAAATTAGATGGTATAAATCATTCTCTTTACATCCTGATGATTTTTTTACTTACTTTTAAAAAGTAAATATGATAATTTGCTTACTTTTTTTACTTATATATTAAGAAATACATTAAAACAGTGATTTTTAAAACAGAATATTAGACTAGGTTTAAATATAGACAGCAAACATGATGACAAATTGTGAAAAGCAAGACAATTCAAGATAAACATGGAATGAATGAACAATCGATTGATTGAATGAATGAACAATTTGATTATTTTAAATAAATCAAAATGGAAAGATAAATTATTTTAATTGTAATTCATTATTTTAAGGGAGATTATTAACTTTAGAAAATTGTAGAAATAAATTATGAAATTGTAATTCATTCAAGTTTATTGATCTTCATTTACAAAGAACTCTCAACAAGTACTTAACGCATAACAGACTGAAAAAAGTAGCACTGCACAATTTATGAAAAAGTGACTGTGCACACAGATTAAAAAAAAGGTAAATATCTATATCAAGCTACATTATTGCTCTGGAAGGAAGTTAAACAGTGTTGAGGCTCACCCAGAGGGATGTCAGAGATGTAATCTGACACATAGTAAGAGGTCTCCCTCCACAGAGGCTTTTGAAAGAAAATGTGTTTCCTCTCATTCTCTCAAGATTATACAATATTTAGAAACAGTCAGCAGTTCCAGCCCTAGTATTTCCAGTTGGTCCCTGATGTACGTTAGTCACGTGTTATTTAAGACTTACAGTGCTGGTATAGGAAAACTCTGAAACAAATTTGCAGGATAATAAGTAGCTAATGTAGGCTTGAGTATGAATGTAGGCAGAGTTGTACAGAAGATTCAGCTTGAAACTTAAAATATTCAAAATTAGTCGTTAACTTCTTGAAAGCTGAATATGGTAGACTGTGGAACAGTGTCTCAGCGGGGAGAGTAAAAACTCAAATACATATTTAAGAGTAGATTTGGCAAATACTATTAGATGTTAATAGCAAACAATACTGCCTTGGAAAGCAGAAAGACTACATAACTGTAATCCAAACTGCTATCTCATAAACTTGAGGAAATCACTTTATGTTAATACTGGCCCTGGCATATATCTGCTGCTCAACTAAGAGAAGATAATGCAATCCAGAGACTATAATGATGAGTTCTGTTGTTTAAAACAGCACAGAGACAATATACCAAATCAAGTGACACAAAGAATCCTTTTTATGCATATGAAAAATCTTGCAGAGTCTGTCGATGTTTTGCTTCTTTCCCTCCTTCTGGGTCAAAGAATAGACTTTGTTTTTTTGTTTGTTTTCCCAGATCCACAAGCTTGAGGTTTCCTTCTGCTCTCCTAAGTTTGTCCCTGTAATATTTTGAGAATCCAGTTATGAAACACTTCTCAAACATGCATTTCAAACACTGACCCTTGGCATTCTCATAGTCAAGATGCTGGAACTTTTTCTTTTTGTCTCATGCCATAGACAAAGCATTAGGATTTATCTTTGATGCACACTTCTGCCTGACCATTCTTAAATGGGTTGTATGAATGAAGTTGGCTAATTTTGTTGGGATCTGGTCATCCTACAAGTCCTTCTATGTTGAATTTCATTTCCCTCTGAATGGGAATATATATACTACTCCCAGGAGATAGCAAAGCGGAGAGAGTCTTTGAGCAATACCACAGATTTCTTGTGTCCAGATTGCTATATAGTTAAGATGAATGGTTAATAGCCCTTTTTTTTTGGGTTTAATTTTAGGGGTGACTTGAAACTGTCACTGTTTCTCTACAGTGGGACTTATGTTCCTGTCAAGGAGAGGATAGCCTTCAGGTTCTTTTACCAGGCACGAAGACCCATTTTTTTCTGACAAACTCCCATGGAAAGTATCAACAGATTGCTTTCTGTGATGTGATCTGGCAGGTGTTTGTTAGCTACCCAAGGTATATGTAAATGTCTGATGTACTTCTGCAGCTTGTTGGCTAACTAACAAGGTGACAACTTGGTCATACTATGCACCTGATAAGCCACATAGTAGGATAAGATGTCTGATGCTGGGCCAACCATGGTGGCAGATCAGTCCCTTCCATGGACTTTGCTCAAACTTCTCCTCATTCTATTCTCATTATAAAAAAAATATACAACCCCATCCCAAAAGGTACTCACTTCTAAGGAATGACCACTCCTCACTGAGCATGCTCTCTAGACTTGGGATATTTTTTAAAGTAATGAATAATGAAAGTAAGTATGACTAGAGTCATTCAAGTGTCACCTAAATGTATAAGAAAATATACAAAAGGTGAACTAAGAAGAGTAGTAAGTAGGAAGGAGGAATGAAGGAAGGAGGAATGAGGGAAGGAGAAAGAAAGGAGAAAGAAGGAAGAAGGAAAGAAGGAAGAAAGAGGGAAGAGGAGAGAGGGAAAACTCCACTGTAACTTCTGGATAAGTTGACAGGCTGAACCCCTTTCCTCCCCTCTAGCCAGGACACCACCTGAGAAGACTCCTTGAGGTTGAGACCCCTCTCCCATCTTCTGGGATGAGCGATGATGGTGCATTTATACAGTAGGCACTAGCTAAGAACCCCATACTGTAGTAGAGAATTTCCTATCCTGACATTCAAAATCTTTTCTCTAAATGTTGCTTTTGAATAAATTGTGCTGTTTATGAACTCTACTGCTTGCTTTGTATCGGGTAAGAAAGAGGGTATAGATGCCCCTATCTTTCTTAATGCTTTCAGCTGAAAGAATTTTTAGCATCAACAAAGATGAAAAAAATTATTTTCATCTTTGAAAGCCATGCATTCATATATTACAGACAGCTCTCACTGGTCTTGTCATATTTGCCAAAACAAGCAGTCTGTTGTACTGAGAAGAACGGTCATATATTTTCTTAAGCTAGTCAGTACAGTTGGAAAAAGCACAAACAAGCCTTTCTTAATTCTAGTATAGAAGCAACAGTCTTCAAAGTTAAATACGAGTTGACAATAGTTGCTAAGGAGCTTAATCTGTGTTGGTTTCTCTTTACATTTGTGCCAAATTACTGTCTAGAAGTAGCAGAAAAAGAAAACAGAAATGGAAAAATAAAAACATGCTCTCTCTCTTTTTTTTTTTTTTTTAATAATTTGTTTGGTTCACTCTTAGTGCCTTCTATTTGTCCATTTCTCAGCTTCTCCCTAGTGTGCTCTTTAGCATTTTGTATTGTTGCAGCAGATTCAATTCAATAAATCTTGCCAACCTCTGTCCCACAACCCCTGATACTAGTCTTCTCTGCAGATAGTTTTCTGCCATATTAATGAATTGGTCTATTTTGTGATTGTATTAACACCAGTGCTTAATCAAAGTAAGTGCTATGAGTGTTGAGCAATGGTGGTAGAAAGGAAAAACAAAAATTTATCTTTCGAGAAATGAAAACTGTTCAATCTATGACAAAATGTGAAACAACATATTGAGATATGTTCTACTTGATGTTTAAGGGGAAATAGAAGAGTTTTTGAAGCTTATGGACATAACTTTTGTCACAAATTCAGGATACGTATAAAACATACATGTAAAATGTATGGTTTGTGGATTAGATAACTGGAAGAACAGGAATACCTACTCAGAATACAGACCAGCTGCCAGAGATGGAATTAAACTGTACTGTCAGAAGGATTTTTCTTAAGATACAGGTGCAAATGGGACATTGCCCAATAACTGCTGTGCTATATGTGTAGCTATATATATGAGAAACTACACAGACACATAATGCCCCATCCTCTGACCTACTGCTTAGCTGTGAGAGACTAGAGCACTAGCAAAATGAGATTTGTGATTATAATAATTGGCACTTGTTTTATAATGTTGATATTTAGAGAAACAAGGAATAATTTAGATAATTTAGAAATTATCTAAATAATATTGTATCACAAAGCTATCATATCAGCTAGAAGGAATGTAAAACACAAGGTATTATCTAATGCCTTAGGTAATAAAAGGGTGAATTTTTGTTATAGAGAAAGCTTTGAATTCAGATCTTGTTAACTTGTTAATATTTGTGAGACACAACTTCAAACACCAGATGCTCTGATATTTCAGAATTTGTTCATCTGATCCCTGCCATCAGAAGACTCCTGAAAATTACATTTCATCTCATATAGGAAAAAGTACATAAGTTCTATACTTTTTTCTTTTTCTCTAGTTTTAGTTGTATGGCATTTTACAGTATTTAATTAAATCTAATAATTTTAATGTATTTAATTGTATGGCAAAGTACATACAAGTACAGGAATTTCATTCCTTCAGGTACCTACATGTGATCAGTCCCAGTGACAATGGTACTGGAAAGAGTACAGTGGTATAGAGTGCATGAGAAAAGTAAATCACATCAATATGCTGGTTAAATTTGGCTTGGAGTTGGGCAGATTATATCTAAAACTATTGTAAAACAAACAATATTTCTGAAACAAAATTTAAAATAATTTGTTTTAAAAACACAAACTTGTACATTTTTAGGGCTTCTCTGTCCCCTTACTATTTTTTCTTTCTAATTCCTTTTTATCCTGTAGATGTTTTTTGTTATCTTAAGAGAAGAAGCCATATTTGTAAAGTAAAGCAACAAAAACATTTGGAGATTTTAGATGATCCTTACCTCTTTCCAAATTTTAATCTCCCCTCTCTATATTCTGGAAAACAGATTTTGTTCTGTAGTTCTCATATGTGTTCTTTGTGCTTTATATTTTTCTCTCTTTTTTTTTTCTTTTTTTGAGTGAACAAAATTGAATGGTTAACTATCACTATAGCTTATTCTTAATTTATTTTCTCTAATTTTATTTTTATTAACCTTATTTTATATATTCCTACAGTAAAAGTAAAAGTGATTATCGAAAAAGTAAATCTTTTAAAGCATTCTCATATTGTTCCAAATTTTTTTTAAATCATGCTTACACATAATTTTTCATAAATTCACTTTGCCTAATTCCTATTCAGCCATACTACCTTATGAATAATAATAAAAAAACTTTTATCATTTTGCTTTTAACTTTTTTTCCTGTCTTTAGCATAATAGTTCATATTTCAAGAGGTCTTATTATTTATGTAGAGCACCCAGCACAATGGAATCTGGATGATATTTTGAACCTTAGATACGCCAGAAGAGAACAGTTAATAAAGGAAGCAAAAAAATATTCTCTAGAAGACCAAAACTGGTAGAAATTATAATGTGGAATCTACGCATTTAAAATGTATGAAACTGTCTTTATAAAATGTCCTATAATACTTGAAATAAATTATATCTATAGAAATATCTCCTTTCTTTTACTTAAAGTAACTTTGGAAGCATTGATAAAGCTATCACATTTTTATATAAAATTCTTCCTCTAGCTTTAAAAGAAATGTCTTCAATTGGGTTACATAATGATAGTTACAGAGAACTAAAGAAGCACATGGAACTATTCTTTTTTATCTAACATCCACAAAAATTAATATACAACCATGCCTGAAGCTGCTGAATTCCTTCTTGTCACTTGGTGAGGTGACTAACTCTTCTTAGCGCAGTAAAAGACTCAATAAGTGTTTGCCTGAGTTTGTGTTACAATACTTGAGTCCAAAAACCTGGTAAGAGCTTTAGGGTCATATTAAAATTCTGGCGCATTCTGTTGCCACTCAGAGCAGCACTGCTCTGCCCGCTGCCCCATCCTGCTCTGTCAACAAAGAGCTTGTTCTCCTCAAAGCAGCTTCCTGCTTTTCATGAATGCACTTCTTTCAGCTAGCACCTTAATATTCCTTTTTCTGAAATAATTTGTATAGACTGTGGAGTTCCTTTGAACAGGAGAGAGAAGCTATAAAGAGAGCAGGCCTGAGAGAAGAACAGAGATAGCGGCCATCTGCCACTTTAGTTAAAATGAAGCAAATTCAAAAGCCTCTTCAGCACAAATTCTTTTTTATTTATTTGTTTAAAGCCATCTTATGGAGTAAGAAATAAACCCCTTCAGTTAAAATATACCTTTGTCTAGCACCGCATCTAGCATTTACTGCCTGGACAGGGATATTCCAGGGAAAGAGTGTGCTGTGTATGATACCAAATTTAGCTGGGACTGGGAGCAAGAGAGCTGATCCAGATTGATCCATTGACATCAGTGAGGTTTCTTTGCTAGAATTTAGCGGATTGCTAAACTGGGAACAAACTCAGTGCCCAAACTCCCTGTTTCTAATCTGAATATGACAATGATGAGCACAAAAAGCAGTCCTGTAATATTAAGGAATATGCCGCTAGGGCCAGTATAATGAAAAAGCACTAAGCAACCCTGCAAATGCTTGTCTTTTAACCTACATAAGTGGTGTTATTGTGCTTAGCATCCTAGGAACAAGGAACATATTTACATCTTTGCAGGAACATAATGTTTTGGGGACTTGGTTCAGTCACTAGCTGTAGTCATTGTGTGAGGCTTTTGTCCCTGTGAGTCACTAAAAGCTGAGATCACTGAAGGTAAGGCTCAGGCTGATTGCATCCAGTTCTGAAAGAACTGTAATTTTTACATCATTATCAGCTGTAAATGTGTACTTCAAGTCTGAAGAAAATGAAGCTAAAGGCAAATAGAATTACAAATTTATTTTCAAGGAGTTTTATTTTGTATCTATTAGCAAACATTAGGTAAATGTGTGGGGTCACAATAATAAAGCAATAAGTTGCAAAAAAAGTAATAAAGATTTCAAGGGAAGTGTCAAAGAAATATTTTGCTTGTGGTGTATACAAAATCAACTTAGATTCCATGTGAATGTCTGGGTAGACTTATGCATATATCAGATCATTATCATTAACTTTGATAGTTATGAAAGAGAAAGTGAACTTTCTAAAATGGGAAGGATATTAATTAGATGATGCTTAGCTTAGCTGATTAATTAAGCTTAGCTAAGCTGATTAATTTGTTTAGCTGATTAATTATTACCAAGAAATATGGTTGTTTGTGTAATATTCAACATAATACACATTTCCTTTTTGACACATTCTCTTATTTTCCAGGAGTTGATATTTGAAGAAGTAGTGTAGATCTCAGAAATACAATTCTTCATTTGGAGGTCAAGCATTAAATATAATATAAAAATATATAAAAACTAGTAAAAATATAAATAAATATAGTAAAGATATATATTTATTTACATACTTATATATAAATAAAATATATATATAAAGGTATATAAAAATAGTAAAGAACAAACTATTGAAACTCTCACTATATGTAACAGCATATCCTGGAAGTAATGGGAAAAAAATCTTAATTTGGAAAGAAATTTCAATTCACTGTATATTGTATGATCATCAAGCATTCCACATGAGATATCTCTAGATATCTTGAAAAGATTAAGCGATAGGAAAATTATAACTAGTATACTTTGTTTTCCTCTGAATAGATATATGTTTAATACTTTGTAAAGTTATCACCAAGAAGAAATGCAATATATGTTATATCTTCTTTGTTCTGATATATGGGGGGGGCAGGTTATGCTTTTTATTTATTTATTTATTTTAATTTCCTAGTTCAATTGCTTCCTTACAGAGCCAAGAAGATTGGTTTCACTTCGGAACATTTTTAGTTGTTGTTTCCAATTTAAATATATTTGTATCATGCTATTTTTAAGAAAGAGTAAAGAGTAAAATGTAAAAAGGGATGACAAAATATATCCTCCCATTATCTGCAGGATGAATTCATTTTCAGAAAGATTTCTTCAAAATGGAAGACAAATAAGACAATTTTTAGGATAGTAATTTGTAAGGCTTTATGTATGAACACAGTGAAGGAAATTTCTACAATTTAGATAAAGGGTAGCCCTAGATGTTTAGAAATATATACCTACATAAGTAGTGTTAAACTTACATTCATTGAATAGGAAAATCAGACTTTCTTATTTTTCAGAACTTACAGTCACGAGCTGGATATAAAAATAAAGGAGCAATAGAGGGTAATTAACAGGTATCATTTATTAGATTATGCATTTATAGAATGTGAGACAGTACAACACACACAGTCAAATGCATGCTTTCTGTTTTATATTGGAGCCTATGGATACATTCTTGTAATAATATGATCAGGCTCACATATCTTACTAGAAAAACCTGTGCAGATAAAATGTTTGCATTTGATTGATACCATATTCACAAAAAGAGAATTCAAGCTGATTCTACAGACCATTGAAGTCAAGCCATTCAGCACCAGTTGTGGAGAATATAAAGTAAAAATTTGTGGTGCATTGAAGTTATGAGCCTGTCAGGTTTTTCAGTAAAAGTTATAGATCACAATAATATGAGAGGAGAGCAGTTTGAAAAGCTAATCATTATGGACTCAATATGAATTGAAAATGAAACACATTGAGAAACATTAGTTAGTCACAGCACACAGACATTGGCAAACAGCAGGGAAATGGGATTTTTACATTTTTACAGTGAAATCTTAGAGGAGAGAATTAGTTAACACTTTTCTAACAAAATTATAATAGTCATTTTTTGAACTGGTTGCTAACTATTTTTCTCATGAGCTAGAAGGGACTTCCACACAGAGAGAGGAATTTGCAAAGGGCTCTTAATTTTTGATCTAACTTTGATTTCCTTATAGTCAATGTAGGTTTTTTAATTTGATTTCAAAAGCAGTAATGATAAGCCATAACTCAAGGCTTTTAAAAAAGTTCTGCACAGATATTTTAACACATTCAGGATTTTCAAAGTAACCTGAGAGTATGAACTCCAAGAGGAAGCAGTGGGTGAGAGAAGTTGGAGAGGTCAAAGGTTTGTGGCTTCACAGCATCTGGGGTGTTGTGAAAAGACTGCCCAGTCCTTCAAAAATCCCTTGTTTCTTCCCCATGTGGTCACTACTGATGCTACCAAGGAGTCCTGGAGCAAGCCAGGAGTGACTAAAGCATCTGGATGGACATGGGAGCTCCAGTGATGTTGCCTTCCTAAGGCAAAGAGGAAAAACCTGAGTAAGAGTGTGTGCCTCCTGTGAGTTAACTGTTTGCAGGACTTGTGTTACAGACAGTTGCAGGCTTTTATGACCATGGGTCATAAAAATGGCTTTTATGACCACGGGCCCCTCTTTAAGGAATAAGGATTGCTAGTGAGAAACAGGACCCATTTGATAAAGTTTGTTGACAGGCCCAGCCACCTTGGGGATGAAGGCTTTAAACTAGCTGTATTGGGGGAAATTGACTACATTTTGCCACTAAATGAGGGAAGGGAGGTCAGGAGTGGTAAGTACACAGTGCAGAAAGATTGGAATGAGGGAAGGTTTCCTTCCTTTGGGAAGGATTAAACAGATTGAAAGCAGACCCATTTCCGTGCATGTGCCCAAGGACCATAAATGGAGATGTGAGGGTAGCAGGGAAAAGCAGTAGTGGACTATTGACCCTGGACTTCATGCATGCAGACTTCTACTTTTTCAGGCAACAGGTAGTGGGGGCTAGCACTCTGAGCGCTAAGACTGTGATGAAGAGCTAGCAGGTCTTTAAGGACAATCCCTTAAGGGATTTAAGGACAGTACAGCAGATAAGAGTCTGTCTTACTACGCCAATAAATAGATTTATCAATAAACAGTGACTTGAATAGGTCAGTATTCTTCAAGAGATCCCCACTTCAATCCTCTTCCACTGCTGCTGGCTTATCACTAAACAAGGAACTTATCACTGAGCTTCAGTGCAAAAAGGATGTATAGGGAGATGGAAACATGGGCAAGTTACAAGAGAAGATAGAGGGACATTGCTCAGCCATGTTAGGAAAGCTAAAGCCCAAATAAAGCTGAGACCGGGCAGAGATATTAACAAGAAGCAGCTCTACGTCAGCAGTAAAAGAATGAACAAAGAATCATAAAACATAATAAAATTACATAAGAGGGAAAAGACATAATCAAGGTGATTTAGTGCCCATCGCCAGAATGACGGGATGCTCAGACCCTTCCTTGCCATTGTCTTCACTGATAAGGCTTTCCTCAGGGCAAAATTTATGGTAGTAGTTGCCCCTCTTAAGGCACAAAGATTCAGTGTGCTTTGCACTAAGCACATGCAGTTCACCCAGATGAACCAGAGCACCCAGGCAGGATCGGGTTCAAATGCTAGAGTCAACACTTAAATTTCATAAGTATATCATATCTGAATATGTTTTGCTTTGTCCTATAAGATTAGATCTAGGATTTTTTTTTCTGGTATTAGAAGACTCTTTAAATTCCAGAAGAAATATGATGGCAACTTTTAAAGAACTTATACATGATATTACTATTTGCTTATCATTTTGCTTATAATATTTTTCATGCAGAAATAGGGATGAAAGGTATGTCCCACACATACAGCAAGAATTCATTTTTGTTAGTTTGAAATGGGGAAATAACAACAAGAAAAACTCCACCCCCCTGACATTTATTCTCTCTTCCTTCAATAATTTGTATTTAAATCCAAACAGTGATAAACAATTGCTTAAGATTTTGTTGTTTTGCACATAATTAAGAATTAGTTGCCTATGGCCAGTGATATAAAAATTCCATATAGGGCTAACCCACATCCTGGAAGTGTGGTAGGTAGTTCCTCTTAGTGATTTATTATGGCTACTAACAGTATACCACATTGACCTGTGGTTTTCACTGAACGCTAACTGCCATCTGCTCTGATGTATTATCTTCTAACATGACTGCCTCCAGATAAGATAACACATCTAGCTAAGAGTGGCAAGGCATTTCCTGTTTATGATATTCCAGGTTAAGGAAACTTGTGAAAAGATTAGAAGAAATAACTTCCACACGAAGTTTTGTGGAACTGAATTCTACTGAGCTATGAGTTGTAATGAGAATAAAGAAAGTAAAAATGCCCCAAAAGTCTAGAAATATTTTAATTTCTCTTTCACATATTGAGTATTTATTGTGTTTGGCTGCAAAAAGAAAAGTTGCAATAAAATGAGAGTTTCATAACTGTGGCATCTCTGATTTAATTGAACAAAGAAACCTCTTCCTACAAATGTATATTCATAAATGGCTTTTGGATTTAATACTATAATTTATTTTAATCATTTTGTAATGGTGGTAGATTTGCTTCTTCATATATTAATGACTATTTAACCTAAAAACAATGCAACCAATTACAATGGATCAAAACATGTTACTGACTGAGTCAGAGAAACGAGTGCAAGCTCTGTCTATGCTCAGCCCCAAACCAAAAGTGCTGGGGAACTGTAATCACAGAATCACAGAATGGTTGAGGTTGGAAGGGATCCCTAGGGATCATTTAGTCCAACCCACCTGTTCCAGCAGGGACACCCAGAGCACAGGGCACGGGGCACAGGGCATCCAGGCGGGTTTGGAAGATCTCCAGAGAAGGAGACTCCACAGCCTCCCTGGGCAGCCTGTTCCAGGGCTTTGTCACCCTCACAAGAAGTTCTTCCTCACATGCAAATAGAGCTTCCTATGTTTCAATTTATATCCATAATCATAGATATCTGAAATCACATATATCTGATTCACAGATTCAGTGATCATAGATATCTGAAATTTCTTTTGTTTTGCTTTGGGCTCAACCCATCTTCTATTAGCAAGATTCTGTGTTGTAGTATACTGAGCAATCAGGCTTTATCAACTTATAATATGGGCTAAGTTTTAGCATGCATTTGAAATATGCCCCAGATAATGAGATTTAGAGAATGCAGAGAGATGCTATAATTGTCAACACAGGGGCATAATTTAAAAGAATCTAGTTTCCATGTTTAGGACATATTGCTACAGAGTAAGGCTAGAACATTTCCTGTGAGATTTCTAATAGGGAACAGTGTGCATATTTTATATAGTTTATGTGCAATAAATTTGAAAACTATAGACAGTGGTAGTTCAATGCATGGTATCATATGTGTACTGCATGGGTCCATCTCTTCACGGCTGGTCGAGCCAGTCGCTCTTGGAAGTGCTGAACTTCTGATGCCTGAAACCTTGGACACACTGCATATATGTAACCTGCTCATCTGCACAGCAAATTTGATTCTTAGAATATCTGTTTAGTAGAGACTTACCAATTATGAATAATTGGATCTGCATATCCTGCTGCAGCTACTGTACATTTCCTGCAGCATATATAGAATCCTATTCAAATATAAAAAGTCCACAAAATCTTCCCAAGCAAAATTATAGCGAAGATCTGCAGTAACTAATCATAAAAGTTTGCATTCTTCACTGGATCTGGAGTCCCATTATGTCCATCTTTTTACCTTTCAGGCAGAGTTGCCTAGTTGGATTTTCTCTGGCATATGTTAGTAGACCACTTGTTGTATGTGCCTGGGCCTGTGATTCTTTCGTATTTAGAAAAATACCTCCCATTTCTGTCCTTTTTCTAAACTTTACTTTTTTAATTATAAGTAGGAGAAATATACGAATTTTAAAAGGGAGAATTGGATCCAAAAATAAGAGAAAGGTAGTATGTTGTGAGGTGGTACAGAAGAAAAGCATTTGGGAACTCAGTACTTGCACAGTTTTCTGTACCGAACCAAGATTTCACCTTTTAATATTTTTTTTCTTTTTCCATTTAAATTATATTGTAAGGGAGAAAGGTGAAGTAGAAAATGATATTGCAGGCTATTTACATTGTAAATCTAAAATCAAAGTAAGTGGAGAATGCAAATTAAGGTTTCCATAGCAATAGTAGTATAGCAGCATTGTAAATCTGAAGTGTTTGCAACTGTTGACTGGACTACTGTGTACATTGGAGACTAATCTGTGCATTTGATGAGCTAACAGTATTGTGGGAACCTTTAGCTGTTTTGTTTATTGACTGCAATGAAACAAATCTGTTCATTTTCATTTTTGTATTATTTTCCATCAGTTTACTTGCCCATAAGAGCTGAGTGTACTTCTCTCTTTGTCTGCATAGCCTTTGTATTCCTCTTTTTTCTCTCTATCTGCCTCCCACCCCAAATTGGTATAAGGGGCTAATGGACTGCTCTCCATTCTTCTTAATAAGTTAAGGCTAAGCATACTGTATTGATCTTGTGAAACGTGTTCTCTACTGGTACCACAATGTTTAGATTGCTCTTGAATTTCATTTTTTTTTTCTCTCTCTCTCTCTCTACATATATATATATATATAAAAATTGCTTGGTCCTCTTCAATAATTATGGCCATGTTAATTGCAGTCTATTTAGTATCTCGAGCTAAACTAAACCTATAAGACTGTTGCTTCCATTTCCTCATCAAAGGAGGGGAAATATGCAATCTCCCCATGTATAACATACAGTATATCCTGTGTTTTTATATTAACTACATATCCCTTTATATGATTAAGTATGTAATATAATATAGATGAATTGACAAAACCCTCAAAATCAAGTAATTTCACGACGTGGGAACAGTATAGGATGTAGAAGGAGGCATTTCAATCACAATGAACAGATGGCTGTTACCACTGCCTTCGATTCCTGGTGGCCATTGTCTCCAAAGGAACATATTGTTCCAGTTCCACTGTGCTCCATACAAGTCATATCTTGCTGACTCAGAATGGAAACTTTTCTAACTTACAGACAGATACTTTAGTCACTTAATGAAATTTTAATATAGTACTACTGATGAAAATGTTTGGGAAATAGGATTTTTAACTTGCATTTGAATGTAGCACAGCAGGAACTATTTGATTTTTAGTGGTGGAGGAAATGAAGTATGAACAATCACCTAGAAACACAAAATATATTTCCCAGAAATGTTCACTGAGCTTGAAGCCCAGATCTTGAAAAATCATGCTTTCCTTTTCCTATTTTGTGAAGACTTTCATATACTACTGAAATGCTTCAAATCACTACTGGTGTATGCATGAGGATTTCTAGGTGCTGTTGACAGAATGGATAGAATATATTAGATTGTTATTAGTTTTCTAAACTATATATTAGTTATCAAGAAAATAATTTGTATTTTGAAATATAGACAATAATTTATATGTATGAGCTCTTGAAAGGTGAGAGAATATTTGAAGTCTATAAGCTAGAAAAATGAAGACACGTTTAGCAAGTTTTTTTTTTTTTTTTTTTGATAAGCAAACTAGCTAAAGATAGTGAAACAGGAACTCTGGTTGATATCCAATATCATATTCCTTTTGTATCTTTTCCTGTATTTTTAAAATTAGACGGTAAGTGTGAACTTTCTATTGCTACCTTAAAAAAGAAATCACAAGCTACTATATTAAAAAGAAGGTTTCTTTGACATTCTTTAAATAAGCATTTCATTCTTCTTCCATTGAAATAATCTTACTCAATAAATTTCCAAATTTTGAAGGAAAAGATTTAAAAAACCTTAAATGAAGAATTTAGATTTAATTCTGCCAATGCAAAGTTTAAAGAAAAAAATGAATAATTCTACATAGAGTTTAGAGACAAAGAACCGTGCTTTCCCAGTAAACTGAAACAGCAGTTATTTCTATTTGATTCATCATGAGTGGCTAGTATTTACCTGGCTAGTATCTTTTAAATAACTCTATGACATATTAATTATGCATAAAATAAAGCAAGACTGCACAAGCCATTATTAGTTTGTCCGTCATTCCTCATTCCTTTAATAAAATGAGCAACTCAGATATCCTGTGTATTTATTTAATAGGGAAAGAAGCAAAACCATATTTAATCTAATTGTATAAAATTTACTAGTGTAGTAGAGATAATGGATGGTGATTACCCTTGAATATGGCATCCAACAGTCATAGCAACCAAATTAATGGTTGATTTTCAACAGCCTATGAAAAAAAAATCATAACTTTCTGTTATGAACTTTTGGTTCATAAACAGAAAGAAGCTGAAAGTTGTAAAAATAAGTACAATTCATGTTCTAAAAAACATTAGGAAACTAATGTTTGGAAAGACTTTTCCAAAGTTCATGGCTCTCAAATCAAATTAAAACTATAGACTTATCCTTAAATTCCCAATAGCATAGGATATAGAAGGTATTATTTATTCTCTTTTACAGGCTGAAAGAAGAAAGTCTTTCTCTGTGTATATACCTATGATGTATCCAAGAATGCACAAAATGATTGACAAGGCAAGATCAGAATATTCTTAAACAAAAATTGTATCTGTAGGCCAATTCTAATTCCCAGTAAAAATAAGGATTTAAATGTCCTTCACTGAAAATTGGATTAAATGTTCACATACTAATATTACCTATACTACTATGATAGTGTTCACAGTGACTTAGTACTATTGTTCTCATAGAACTGATATTGACTACTAGACATTCTGCTAAATTTGTATTTTAACTCTTTATATTTTTTGTATTGTAAACTATTTGTATTTTTTATCTTATTGGCTTTGTCCTATTTTCTGAACATCTTCTCATGAAGTTCCTTATTCTACAACAGCAGTGCTAGCTTTTAGAAGATGGAAAAATATATCAAGTAAAAAGAATAAGAAATAGAAATAAATTGAAAGTAGTACAGTAAGGGCAATTTTTAGATAGGAAGAGTCAACAAAAGCACACAGTTCAGGGGAACTCATTTAAGAAAAGCGTATTTGAGAAAGAGACTAACAGTTTAATGTGAACACTCATGATAATCTATTTCACTATTGAATTCTCTATTAATAATTCATTGTAAAACTCTTACACTAAAAAAAAAAAAAAAATGGCCATAAATGGCCATAGCAGAGTGAAATCCAAACTTAGGCATCCAAGAGCACTTTTGAGCTTCTTGATCAGAATGTGTACAGGGAACTCCGTGGGGCTCATTTTGCACATACCCTGCCCTCATATTCCCTCCTTTCAGGCAAACTGAAGAGCTACTCTATCAGGCCTCAGCTCCATAGCTGTTTTCCGGGTTAACAGGGGAGAAGCACATGTTGAAATATATTTCTGTATATGTGTAGCCTAGGTGCATTGGTCTCTAAATGGATTGGGGCCAAGATGGATTGCTCCCTAAAAGCAGAGGAGTAAATCTGGGTGTTGTGTCCAGAAATCTGTTAAATACTTTTTTCTTTTTCTGAAATGGTGTTTAAGAAAAGGGAATCAACAACCATAAGAAAAGGGCAATCAACAACCATTTTCAAAGAACTGGAGGATAAATTATTTTCAGATGTTAAAACTGAATAACACTTCTTTGAAAGACTAAATTTGTCCTTGTCTTTGGTTAGATTTCACCAGCAGAGTGATACTATAGATAATATAATCCTGATTATATGCTAGTTATTTTATTTTTTCTTTTCCTGACAGATTTCTTCTTTTAGACATAGCACAATCCCCATCCATGTGCTCCAAAACTTTTTTCACAGTTCTTAGCTCTAGGATAGTAGATCTGAAGCTGTGCTCATGGATGTCCTGGAGAGGACAATGAGCATTCATTAATGAATCATTAGAAGAAAAATGTGTGATGAGAAGGTGAATATAATGAAAGGTACCTGTATCTCTTGTTAGGAGTACCACATCATTTGCAGTAAGAAAAGTTTGATATATGGAGGGAGATCATCTGGAATTTGATGTTCAAGACTGTATATACCTTTTGAGCTAGAGAATCTTGAAGGTCTTCTGAAAGTTCAGCTGTTGTCAGACCCTCTGATCACGAAACAAACCAAAACCGAAACAGAGGGCTAGAGCTAGAACACTAGTAAAGAAATAGTTTAATACTGTAACCAAGACTGAATGCTGATGAAGTCTTAGAAGAGTAAAAAATTCAAATAACCCTAAAAAGTGAAAGAGCCAATGTTAAAGTCAACTATGCAAGTAATTGCATAGTTGCAAGTAATTTCTGTTTCTTATTAACTGTATTCTCTTTTATTTTACTCCTCTCTTCCCCATTTTCCTATTCCTATTGCTAGCATTAAATTATCTTTACCCTGGTGGGTCTATGTCTCAGTCCACCTTAATGTACAACCCAGAAGATTATTCGATGCAGAGATACTTTCTTCCTCAGGAGGCATAAAAGAGTATACAGCATCACACAGACAACATTCCGAAAGAGCTGGGCTGAGAGAAAGACCCCCAAATCAATAAACATGCTGAGTTCTAGAAACTGCCTTCTGAGCAGGTGCAGGAGCAGGTGAGCAGAAGAGTGGGATGAAGATGACACCATGGCAGCCACGCTTCAAAACAACCTAGAGAAAATAGTGATAGGACACATTCTCATATCCATGTTCTAGAATACATACATATAATCATATAATAACTGATATTCATAATTATAACTAATAACGAATAGTAAATATTATTAATAAACAATAACAACTAATATATACTAACTTATAAAACCTAATAAATAACTAATTCATATTAAAAGACTTAGACTAAGTGAGACTCAAGCATTGTAACAAACAAACTCTTTGAGACTCTTCTTTTCACCTTATGAAAGCATTGAAGAAGACAAAGGAAACTCAGAGATTTTTTTTTTTCAAGAATATAACTCTGTTTGTTTCAGGTCTGCTTTCCTTTTATTATTATTGATAAACATTACATCAACTATGTTGTTGTATATTGGTTTCATTTCACACTTTTC
Organism: Nothoprocta pentlandii; assembly: GCA_013398315.1. Classification (NCBI taxonomy): domain Eukaryota; kingdom Metazoa; phylum Chordata; class Aves; order Tinamiformes; family Tinamidae; genus Nothoprocta; species Nothoprocta pentlandii. The sequence continues at coordinate 413,384 of VZSG01000540.1, read as the reverse complement.
TCACAGAAGCATTTGATATACCTTGCAAAATAAATAAAAGATTACATGTCTTCAAACAGATATTGTAGAAAGAGAGAGTCTTGCAAGCAGAAAATGGAAATCATGGTGTTAAGAAGATTCTGCTGTCAGTCTCATGCATGGAATAAACTTCTAATCCCTGCTTTATTAAAACATGAGGGTGCAATTAAGTGTCCTTTCTTTACTCATCCCTGAAATGCAAAAACATTTGTGTTCATACAAAGTTCATCATAGGGAATCATGAACAGAAGCTGACCTAAGTAGCTGAAGAGGTCTCCTAGTGACCATTTGCAAATATGAATATGATAACTGCAATATTTGAATTCAAAAGGAAAAAGCGATTCATATGCTCCCACATACATATATATGTGTAAGCACAATATGAAGCAAGGGAATATTTATGTAGGTTTGAAAACAACCCACAGTGTGGGAAATAGTGTGAGCATTGCTCTGGGAGGAAGCCAGGGAGAGACACAGAGCTTCTTTAGGCACAGAACTGACTGGAAAAATAGACTTGAGTTTCTGAATAAAAAGATGGCCTCCTATTGTTTATTCTGCTTGGAAAAAAAAAAAAAAAGAGACTTGAGTCTCTGTCATCTTCCTTTGCAATAAACAGAGTTATACTAAAGAGATACCTGAAATAGGATTGTCCACATTATGTGTATGTTCTTGTATACACACATCTTTTGTTGTTGTTGTTGTTGTTGTTGTTGTTGTTGTTGTTGTTGTTGTTGTTGTAAACAGCCTGGTAAGACAATTAAAATTGGTTCATTTCCAACTTCTACAGCAGCTTGGCTGAGATGTTATCTTTGCAAATAGTTTTGCACATCTTGAGATTATCCACTCACACAAGATGCAAAAGAGTACTTTTCATTAAAGTGACTTGAAAATAATTTATATTGAACCATACTTGTTTAATCATTGCACTTTCAATCACTGCACGTTTGTTCTTGCTTGTTATGTGAGAATACAGAGTTCCTTTCAATAAACGATGTTTTGCCTCTGTGCCTTTTTCCTTCCCATTCTGATAGAGATCCCACAACATGCCTCTTTAAAGAGATATACATAGTCCTTTGGGGAAATAAGCATATAAGCATTACAGTTGAGCTTGTGTGCGGCTTTTACAAAGATTTTCATAAGAAAAAGCTGTACAAGAAAAGATTTCCATCTCCACTGAGCCATGCAAGGGCCATTAGTGGTGACCTAGTGAGGAGAGATTGCTGACTCTCACAGAGTGATTACCCATTCTCACAAAAGGGGAGGATCAAAGATAAAACTGGACACTAGAAAGAGGGAGATATAAAGACAGGGAAACTAAGTATATTCATCTAAAAGTGCTCGAAGACATGTGGTTTCTTGAGGGTATAGCCACTTGTAGGTGATGCTCAAGGTGGTTAGTCACTCTTGCTGGAATGCCTACGTGTATGTACATACCGTACAAGATAGTTCCCCTTGCAATTTAAGAAAAATATGAAATATAATCCTTTAATGATACAAGATTTTCAACCAGTTATAGTCATGCAACTTGGCTGAAGAAAGTGTTGAGCAATATTAGATGGTTACTCCCAGTACTGCTAGGGGGAAATGCTGCATATTCCTATATGGATGGAGCCACTTGGACCACACTGACTGAGACTAGTGGGACAGTTCTTTTCTGCTAAAATATTTTGGGTCAGGCTCTCATCTCACTGGTAATCTTATAGATCAACAGTAATTTCTGCTATCAGTGGAGCTACATAATTTTTAAAATGGGCAATATGAAGCATTGGAGCCATGCCATAAATCCTTGTCTCTCTCCTCAATTGAGCCATAAGTTATTTCTCGTGGTAATTTTGCTGTGTTGTATCTGATGTGTTTATTCATTTATATATTCAGTGTAAATTAAAATGTTTTGCATCATGAGAAAAAAATGAAAGAAGATGGAAACTTGGAATCACATAGAACAGACAAGATCCCTTTTACACATTATTAGTGCTTCTCTGTCTAAATCGTGTTTGCTTTTAGCTACCACAATGCTAAGTGCTTTAGATAATGTACTTCTCAGGAAATTAAAAAAACAAACAACAACAAAAAAAAAAAAAAAGAAAAAAGAAAAAAAAAAGAAAAAAAAACAATTAAATGTGTAGGTAGCTTCCATTAGCAATAATGGGAGTTTGGGCACATTCACAACTTACAAAACACTCAGTTTAAAATCTGTTTATCAGATAATGGCCATAGGCCTGGGAGCACTAAAGTAACGCTGTATTTTCAAAGCCACAATCTTTTCAAGGAAATAATTTATTAGTGCTCCTTTGTTTTAATTACAGTGAAAAATCTTTTTCAGGACTTTTTAAATCTTGAAAATTATTTTAGAAAGGGATATAATGTTAGGACAAAATAAATGAATAAATAAAAGGTTTGTTTTGTTTGGTCTGTTTGGCATTACCAGCTAAGTAGCCACAGTTACTTTTATTCCTTCAGTGCTGTTTAAAGCCAATTTGTCCATATGTGAGTTTGAAAACCGTTAATGTAATGCTGAAAATACCTTCAGTCTTCCAGTCTTTTTAAGACTGGGTTAGACTGAATATTTTTGTGTAAGACATAGTATTGCATGTGTCTTTTTACACAGGCTTGGTGAGACAGAGCCGTGCCAAAAAGCCACCAGATGTAAGGAGCTGTCTTGGGAAGTTACTCTGTTGAATAATTCAGAGTAACCTGAGGCAGAGTATGCATGAATTGGTTCAGCTTAAGTGGATGTCTTAAAAAATCATTTACGTTGGTCTATTTGAATAATATTTTATGTAATAATGAATTTTTTTGGCTCCTAAAAGGTGGAGTCCTTCACAGCAGAGCCACATGAGCTTGCCACCTAGTGAGACAGAGAAAATACACCAAATAAATACACCAGTGAGATGATCCAGTATATCCAAGGCGAAATCACAGAATCACAGAATCACAGAATGGCTGAGGCTGGAAGGGACCTCTAGAGATCATCCAGTCCAGACCCCCTGCTCCAGCAGGGACACCCAGAGCACGGGGCACCGGGTGCCATCCAGGCGGGTTGGGAAGATCTGCAGAGAAGGAGACTCCACAGCCTCGCTGAGAAGCCTGTTCCAGGGTTCTCTTACCCTCAAACGACATAAGTTCTTCCTCACATGGAGATGGAACTGCCTATGTTTCAACTTACACCCATTGCCCCTTGTCCTGTCCATTGGCAACCACTGAGAAGAGTTTGGCCCCCTCCTCCCTACATTCACCCTTCAGGTATTTATACATATCCATCAAATACCCTCTTAACCTTCTAATTAATTAATTAAGTAATAAATACCTAAGTTGTCCTATTTCAAGTCAGGTTAGATGTCTTCCTTTTCCTGCCTTTAAATCTAGACACTGATCCTGAAAGATCACTGATGATAAGCCTATTTGTCAAATTGAGAGAGATTTTTTTGATATTTATATTTTTTAGATATTCAGATATTTAAAAGACATATGAACAGAACACTAGTAAGACATCTGATTATCTAGAACTATTGAGGTGTGTTCAACTTCATTAGGAGGTGCACATCTGAAACTGGAAATAGTAACTGGAATAATAAGTGGAATTCAGGGTGCTTGCATAGAGTTTCAGCTGTTGGTTTCCAGGGTTATATTCAAATAGCAATATAAGTATTAATTTTCATAGATTGCAGAGCAGTGCTGAGAATTGCATGGTTAAAGGATATATTAAATTTACAATTTTCATCTGGAGAAAAATACATTTAAAGCTTCTGGATAGATCTGATTTTGAAGGTGCTACTTGCCAAATTTATTCACTAGAAAAGAATAAACATAAAGTGCAGTAGGAAAAACACTAAAGAATTTGTTAAATAAAAAATCATGAGATGGAGTTATTTTAGGATTCAGTTTACATGGAATTGAAAAGTGTAGCCATGGTTCAATTTTAAATACTTTTTCAATTAAATAAACCTAATTATCCAAACTATGGAAAGCAAAATCAAGAGACCAGAGAGACCAGGTAGAGGATGTTTATAATTACCAAATAGATGTTGAAATAACTGTCTGAAATCTTTTTTACATTTTTTCCTAATCTCTCTTTTTTTTCTAGCTACTATATTTTTAACAAAATGTCATTTACATATATTCCTATGAAAAATGAAAGGTTGCCCTCCATATTGTATAAGATGCAACTAAAACAACTAACAGAAATGGGATTTTGATACACAGAGATTTGTCAATGTACGAATCCATTTTCATGGAAGTTAACATTATACATCACACATAGAGTAATGGGTCAAATGATTGTCTGAATTTCAGAGCTGAAGATGGGAATGTAACCCAAAGCATTAATTATCTTCTTTCAGGTATGTAAGATAGGAGTTTCTTCTTAGAATTCAACATCACCATGATTGAATTTAGCCCATATGCTTATTATTTCTGCATCAGAACTGTGCAGAGATCAAAAAGGAAACACAGTTCGATATTTGTCACTTTGCTTCCACCAAACTCCTTAATTGCAGCAGCTGTTACTTGTCTCCAGTGTTGTGAAGGTCAGGGAAAAATTTCCATCGTATCACAGTGTTCTCACAACTTTCAGAAACATTTACCTTTGGAGCTAAAGTGTTTAATGCTTCAGCTCTGTACAAATAGCATAGTCTATGTAGTTAGTTTAGAGTCCTGGGAGAATTAAAAGGAACACATTATTCTCTTTCATTCTTTCGTTCTTTCTTTTCCTTCCTTCCTTCCTTCCTTCCTTCCTTCCTTCCTTCCTTCCTTCCTTCCTTCCTTCCTTCCTTCCTCCCTTCCTTCCT
>VZSG01000540.1:391122-408418 GCA_013398315.1 Nothoprocta pentlandii | reverse complement strand
CCTTCCCTTCCCTTCCCTTCCCTTCCCTTCCCTCTATTTTTTTTTCTTTTTTAAAGCAGGCCAAGGATGTTACACTATTCAGAGTAGCAGAAGAACTGTTTACAGATTCTACGGACTGAGCATTTTCTATTAGAATTCTGTGCACATACTAAGAATAATAGCAGAAATTGAAACATATATATATTTTGGAGCTCAATTTTCCTCTTAATACTTTTTAATGTCACATTTTTTATTCTTTTGACAATGTACAAAATAAATTTTATAGTATACTTCATGTCCTTTTGACAATCTAAGAGGAAACAACTACTGCATGTGAGAGAAAGTATGGAGCCCTTATGTATATGGCCATTTCTGCTGTAAGCAGGCACTGTGTCCAGACAGTCCTGAGAGAACTGAATTCTGCTGCTTTCTGCCTAGTATCAGAAAATAAAATTCCATGTTGTACTTAAAAACTAGATTATTGTTATTATTATTATTTTGAACTGTGGCTAAAAATAGACATCAGATCCCTCTACCAACTCATTTCCATGTTTTATCTCAGAGAACCTTATAATCACGTATCCAGGTGTGAAAGATTATTACAATAATTTAATGCTTGAATTGGATGGTTGTAGTTGAATGAGTTAAACCTAATTTCCAACTGTTGTGAGTTGTAAATAAGAACTGAAAGGAAGCAGAGAAAAGAGAGGAAATCAAGTCCTTCCTCTTTTCCAAACCAAGCACTGAAAAGGTTCACACAAGTTGCATATAATCATGTTAAGTTGTAGCTCAGAGTCTTTGATCAGCCACTTAAGTAATTTGTATTTGTTCCTAGGTATGTAGTTTCTAGACAGGCCAACTTGGGCAAGAAAACAGATCAAAGAGAATTTAGCTTAGGCTTCAGTTTTGCTCTCGTGAGAAGTATGAGTGAGACTGATTTGATCCATGATTTATTTCTTTCTCTTTTCACTATTTTTTAGAATTGCCTTACTATAGCTTGGGATAGCAGTACAAAAGCAACAGAGTAATGTTGAAAGTTAGATAATACATTCACTTTTACATGAATTATAATTTTATGAATTAGCATAATAGGAAAAAAAAAGATTCAGATATATATATATAGCTTTAGAACAGACAGTTTAGGACATTACATGTAAGTTTCTCAGTTTTTATTTTCTGGATGATAGGAGGCTTGAATTATTTAATACTTAATAAAAGAATTAGAAGATACTTGAAAATTTCCATAAATTTCATCCCTTTAGCCAGTAAGCACTTTATTCACCCCAATATTTAAAATAATATTCCTGCTAAAAACAAAAGTAATAAAACCTGCCCAGTTTACTATTATAGTACAATATTGTCCATAAAACAATGACATAATAGAAGGTAAAGGGTCAAGGTCTAGAAAACCTGACTTTATGTCTGGAAAGATGTATATATATAATGTATATATTTATATATAATAATGATGAGATATATAATCCTTTATATATTACCCTCGAGTTGGGCAGAGAGATATGTTGAATCTCATGAGATTCAACAAGGACAAGTGCAGGATCCTGCACTCGGGGAGGAAGAACCCAGGCATCAGTACAAATTAGGGGCCGATCTGCTGGAAAGCAGCTCCACAGAGAGGGACCTGGGAGTCCTGGTTGACAACAAGTTAACCATGAGGCAGCAGTGTGCCCTCGTGGCCAAGAAGGCCATTGGGATCCTGGCCTGCCTCAGGAGGAGTGTTGCCAGCAGGTCAAGGGAGGGTATCCTGCCCCTCTCCTTAGCAATGGTGAGGCCGCACCTGGAATATTGTGTGCAGTTCTGGGCTCCCCAGTATAAGAGGGACGTGGAGCTTCTAGAGAGGGTCCAGCAGAAAGAAACAAAGATGATTAAGGGTCTGGAGCACCTCTTGTATGAGGAAAGACTGAGTGAGTTGGTCTGTGATTCTGTGATATATGAGGAGATAACCACTTAATCAGTTTTGTCTGTGAGTATATTTGGCTGAATATGCTGATTCTGCTGTTATAATGGTGATTGTTTGTTTTTTATTACATTCAAACATCAAACTAAAATCCCAAGAGTTACAATGGTTCAAGAGTTCTAGTGTCCTACATACTATAAATGTCATACAGACCATTGCTAGTTGTGGATAGTTTAGAGAACATTCACTGGATATATTTTTCAGCATTTTTTTTTTAATCTCAGAGTTAATGAAACAGATCTTAATAGCAGAGGAAAAGTTTTCTTATTTGCTCATCTGTCAATCCACAGTCACTAGCTTGAATTCAGCTAAGAAAAGGAGGTTAAAATGTTTTACAGTCATAGCAGCATCCTCAGAAAAATGTTCATTCCTTTGCAGTCTTTGCTTAAAGAAGGAAAATATGAAAAGCTTCATTAGTATGAAACGGGACTGCAAGGACACAATGCATATATAAATGAAGTTAATGATGAAGAATTCACTCTCGTTTTCATACTGTTTCATGGCATTTCAGAGTCCTTTGCAGAGAATGGTGAAGGCTGTTGATTTTACATGATGCTTCTAAAGCCAAACTGTAAACAAAAACTATAAAAGGCATGATACGATCTCAAATTGCATGCTTACTACATTCAATGCTTTGGACTTGTGGATTCATTTAAAATGTGATTTCCATTGTATTCTCCTGATGATAATTTATCATGATAAAAAGACGCACTGAATAATTGCAGTCCTTGCATTCATTATGGAGCTCTCCTTTTTTCTTCCCCATTGGAATTGCAGATAGCATTTGCAGTACCTATTATAATATGTATGTGTATGTATTATATGTAATACATTTAATACATATATGTATTATATGTAAAATAATGCATATAATATGTATATATGTATATATGTGTGTATCTATTATGTATACATATTATGTGTATGCATATATGTATTGTAATAAAAAAAGGCTCAAACCACAGCTCGTCAGAGTTCATTCTGCATCTCTGCTACAAATTACCTTTAATTTCCTCCTTAGTCTGTTGGACCTGGGGTTTGCAGAACTGTACATAGACTCTATTTTAGAGAAACACAGAGTGCGATTCATCTCACATTGTATTTTAGAAGTCTGTTTCTTGGCTATGCTTTCAATATGCACTTCTGGGATGCCATTCATTTGTCTGTTACTGAAGTAGATATTTAAGAAAAGGCAGATAAATTGTGCCTATAAGCCCTATTGTTTTCTGTTGACTGTAAAGGCTGCTGTAGGTGTCTAGCTCAGATACCTGCAGATATCTGGACTTGTGACATAGGTTGATATAACAGGATATTTATGTTGCAGTTCAATGCATGATAGACACAACTGAAGAGTTAAAAGCCCAAAGGTTCTGGTACTACAGCACAAAAAGTGACTTTATAGATAAGTTACAATTAGTTTTAAAGTGATGTCAGCTGGGATGATTGCTGAGGTAACCTCCTATCAGCCTAAAATCACTAGAGTTTTGCTTCCTCTTTTCCCCTTGAACTCACTCTCTAGGTAGAATAGGTAATATAAATCTGTTTTTAATCACAAGGAATGCAGTTAACACAGGTCATTTCCCATTGTTCACTGTTTTCTGCCATGAGAAGTAAAAGACCACACTTATACTCTTCCTAAACCTTTGCTTCACTAAACTAGTCAAGCTCTGTTCTTTGGTCTTTTTTGTCTTCCTAAGCACAGATATTCTCCTCTGTGTCTGTCTGAAGTTTTGTTCCTCTGTCTTTAACAGTATGACGAGAGTTACATACAGTACCCCAAATTAGTTCTCAGATGGACTACTTTTCCTAGCTGAAAAGTATTGCCTTTGCCTTGGCTGTATGCCACTGGCAACTCATAGCATCCAGGAACATCTAATCACCTAATTTATTTTTCCTCTTCTGTCATTTTCAGCTGCTAAATTTTCAATTCACAATATAAATTCCTTTATTGGTCTCTAAATCCATTATGTTATCCATTAACATTTTTAACTTTTATATTCCTTCCCATTTCTCTGGTTCCACCTTCAATAGTCTGTTTCAGTAATACTTGTTGCCACTAGAGCAGGATCAGATTCCACCAGTAGAATCTAACTTTTTGTGTGAGGCTCTTCTTAAAATGAAAATATTAAATCAGGTATTTGGGAGAGATCAATGAGAACTGATCCATAGGAATCTCTTTGTTGCCTGTTTTCAGCCTGACTGAGGAAGCTTTCCTTTCTGCTTTACCTGTTGCTACCTCCCCTTTTGCCAGTCTCTTAGTTAATTTACAAACTCATTTACTAAACTCAAATAATTTAGTAATTCACTTACTAATCTCAGTTTCTTCAGTCAAATGAATGAGTTATCACGGTGGCACCACATCAAATATTTTACCCCAAATTAAGATAGATCTGGTCTATTTCATCCCTTCCTCCAGTCTTCTGTCTGAGCCTGTCATGATTTTCTCATTTGGCAGATGATTTTTGTCAGTTTTGTTAAAGCATAGGAATCAAGTATAGGATCTTTTTTTTCAGATCAGATCTTGTCTGTGAACTTCTCCTTATGCTACTTTTACTTTGATACTTGTCTGGAAGGAAGGAATGAAACCTGTCTCAATTAAAACCTTCTTATTAAATGCAATGAACTATTTTACCATCTATGTTTTATGGAGCTTTTTAGCACACTGAAAATGGTTCACAGTATTATGAAAAGCTCTGAAAGTATCTAAAATTGTTATGCTTACAGCTAAGTTAACCCACAGAATAGCTTTATAAAACTGTTGCTTTGACATTACAGCAGTGTGTGAAAACTAGACTTTTAGAAAATAGATCCCCTTTCCATTCCAAATATATAAGAATTACATATAAGACAGATGACTTTTTGATGACAAGCAGCTGCACTGGCAACATTTATGTTTTATACTAATACAGTGATTGGAGTAAAGATTGGATTTCTAGGAAAGCCACCACTGAAATATAGAGGGAAGACCAATAATGTTCTTAATGATGATAAAGTTTTGGCATAAACAAATTATAACCTATTTAGGAGGAAAATGTGTGTATTCGGCTCAGGCTTTTCATATTCATTGAGTGGTATAATTTTTAATGATCTCTCAGTCAGTTTATGAACAAGAAGATCCTCAAAATCTCTTTCACTCCACCAGACTTTTGGCCTGTCAGCCTATGCACTGACAAAAAGTATATGCTTTTTGTAAAAGTAATGCTGAGAGATTTATTCTCTCAAATGTGATTCATAATTTTTTAAGTCAGATTTCTTATCATGAAAAGGTTGGAACACTTAGACTTATTCTAAAATAAAATGACATTAATTGAATAATTCTGTAGTTTTTGAGATGAGTCTGATGCCAGCTCCCTGCAATCAATGGTATTTATTTGTCTGTAATTTTATTTCTTTGAACAGCCTGTAAGAAAACAAAAAATCCTTTCTTGCATAAATTGCTGGGAAAGACAGATATTCAAGAAAACTAATTATATACAAAATATAAGATAAATATTCATATTTCTGCTGCATAGTTATGTGTTATTTTCTATTATTTTCATTTTTACCTATAACTTTATCGGAAAAAAATAAATTTTATTTAATACAAAAATTAACGTAATGACATCAAACTAGACAATAATGTTAAATGAGTTTTGGAGAAAATTTCTTACACATTTCACTGGATATGTGCACAGAAGTAATTGAGTTTAAGAACAAGCTAAACAGACCTTTCTCTGTTAGCGTGGTGGAAGACTGGATGTATTTCAGTGAAAAATTTTTGAATTTCTCCAGTGAACATTAGGTGGCAGCATTAATCAAGATATTTAAGGCTGCATTACATTTTGGTATTTTACAAAGAAAAAAATAAACTCCCCAGCATATTCTGTGAAACATTGATTTATTGGCTTCATTTTGCCATTCTAAAGGAGAATTCTGATTTAATATTTATTTTAAATATTTTGTTAAGGTTACAGAGTATAAAACTTCATAAAATTGTGTTTTGTTATATAAATGATGCAGAGAAGGAAAAAAAGAACTTCTGTTATGTTGGTAAATGTAAAACTGTGAGAGTAAAGGTGGAAAGGGAGCAAAGCTCTGATACAGGAGGTGGAAGAAATAAAGGATGTACACACTGTAAAATGAGAAATTAAGTAGGAGAAGCCACAGAGAATATCAGGTAAACAGTGGAAATTATAAAAAGATGTGTGAAATTATAGGGTTTTGAGTACAGGATTTGTGTACAAAATCAGATTTGCATAGGTATTTGAATTATTGAATTATTGATCACTAAGCTGACTTGTAATCAGTGGCTTGCTACTTCTTAAAAACGTTGTGTGACCTTTATTAGTCCTTCCTGAATTCAAACTTTTTTTTATAATTGACAGTGATCAAATGAAGTAGTTGCCTAGACCTTAGGTTTTCAAACTTCATCACAACACTTTATTTTTTTGACTCATGAATTGATCTAATTGATCTAATCTAATTGACCTCATGGATCTAATAAGGCTTTTTGTATTGCTTCTTCTCAACAAAATCAACAAAACAGAACATCCTTTGGATGAAATCATTATCAAATTAGTGTACAACTTGGCTGCAAAATCATACAGAGAGAGAAGTCACCTATGACCAAAATGAGAATAAATTTTGGGTCAGATCCCAAGGAATAGATTCTAAAGCCTAATTCTTGTCATCATCGCCTGGTGTCCTCCTGGAGACTCTGCTCCCTCAAAGGGATTTGGCAGCCAGGTCTGCACCTATTGGTGCAGGTCTGAAACCTCAGACCAGACCACTGGGACAGTGATAGGAGACATTTCTGGGAGTGGGTTGGCTCTTGAGGGAAGATATTTCTAGGAGCAGGTTGGTTCTCCCTCTTCCCTTGGAATCTGCACCAGAGCCAAGGACCCAAACTGTGCAATGGTCATGTCTCCACCTGGCCACAGGACCTGCTGATCCCAACCATAGCAATTTAGTTATCAAATTGCATGATGGAATAATAAATATTCTTCTAAAAGTTATGAGGCTACAAAAAATAGAAAGCTTTGGAAAGTCATGCTAGAAGTCCAAGTGATCACCGTAAGGTGAGGAGTTCTTTGATTTGACTAAGGTGAAATTCAGTGATGACCTTCGGTGAAGAAATCAAATAAATTAAAGAATTAAGAAATCAAGGGTCAGTAGTAGTGCTGGAGATAATAATTTTTAAATTATGCTTGAAAACAAATTAGAAATGAGTTATCAGTGGTGTATGCTGCAAAACAGGAAATTCTCATTCTGAGATGCATTAGGAAACATTGTCTGTGAACTATGGGAAGAAATTCAAGATTACACTTTAGTCAGAATGGGAGAGGCATCAGATAGAACACGTTTTCCATTTTGGGCACCCTATATTAAAAAGAAATGGACACACTTTTAGACAGAAAACAGAAAAAAAAAACCCTAAAAGGTTTGAAAAGCGTTAACTGTGTGGAAAAGCATAGCTTGGATGATTTGATCTTTCAGATGTCTAAGAATGTGATTATAAAGAAATGATTGTTGTCCCTCATATTTAGTAGGTAGATGTAAGGAAGAACAGTATAACATTAGTTTAAATTGAAAGAAAGAAAGAAAATAAAAAGATTGATGGTTAATATTAGGAATATCTGTCTAGGTTTAAGAACACCACATTGATGTGGTAGATACTGAGGAGGCTGTAGAATGTAACTCACTGATTTTTTTAATCACAAGTTTAGAGAAGAGTTTGCCTTTAAACTCTCCAGTTTCTTGAAATACTTTCCAGACTTTCATTTCTGTGATATAATAGAGTTGAACCATATCTACATTTTTTTTTTGTACATACATAGTTTGTTCATATTCTCCTAATACTAGTGGGTGTTCTGTACATGTAGAGCCCAGGAGATCATTTATGATCATCCTTTCATGAATTTTTTCCTTACCATGTATGCACAGCTCAAGCAGTCAAGTTCAAGGTCATCTGCATTTCCAAGTCATTAAATGCTGTGTAAGTTCTTTTAGATATTGCATCATAGATAGAATTGACAGTCACCAAATTACCCAAACTACACAAGTTACAGCATAAAATTATAATATTTAGAAGCACAGAGATATTTTATAGGGTCTGAAAATATACTTTCATGTTCAGTAGGCTAAAGACAACCAGCTTGTTTAGAGGCTGAAGTTTGTGTTTATAGTGTCATAAAATATGCCCTGTAGCTTTATTACAGTGATCATCTTTGGTTTTATTCTTGACAACCCTATCTAGTGCAACAGAGACATATTCCTACTGTGGATTTCTGGCTGTATAGAAATGTTGTTGTTCTGTATTAAATTCCATGAAAATCAGTATCATGAAAATGTTGGTGTTTATTTGTCTGTTAGGGTTAAGGTATATAATGTGTATAATTAATGTGTATATTAGGATTAACAGAGAATAGAAGAAGAGGCTAGAGATAGAGAGAAGCAGGGAACAAATAATATTTTTTCCAGGATTATGGTTCAGTTTTTACATTTAACCAAGAATAGAATTAAAGGTTGTAATTCAGCAGATTTCTCTATTTTTTTTTTTGTCTGTATCTCCTCCATTCTTCCATTGCATTTTATTACTTGATTATGAGATCAAAAACAGTTTTAATATTTTAATTATTTTTTGGTTTTATTCTTTTAGCATTGAAATGCTAGCTAATTTTTCTGAAATAAATAAATATCTCTATATTATTCTTTCATGGGCAAATCAAGTTTAAACCTCAGCAGTACTTGAAAGGATAGCTCTATACCAAAAAAAAGTAATTTCTCTGAAATATAACAGTACTGGATTCTCTCGGTATGTGTAATGTCAGCCTTCTTAAGACATTCAGACAACTGCTATGCCACAAAATGAAAATGCTCCACATTTTTATGAATATTTGTGCCAGTTAATCCCAAGTAAGCAGTAGATGGCACTGTTTGCATAGGAGTATCTTTGCAACACTGCTGGAAGCTTTAAGACATTATGCATTTCTACACATTCATTTATATCTTATTTTAAACATAACTGTTTTATCAATTTTTTACTTACTTTTTACAATACTAGCAGAAATCACATATAAAAAACTCGAGATCTGCTTCCTGTACCGTTATCCATTGCAACACTGCTTCACAGACATAGCTTAATTTTTAATTTTATAGTTTCCCTAATAAACCTTAATTTAAGTAATCAGGGGAAGGCCAGGCAGACCATCATGTAGTGTAGATTAATGCTCACCTTAGTTGTTTAATGAGACATGCGGCAAAAGAACATCAACATCTTATCTGATTTGTTGTAATGCAAATACAATAACCATTTTAGAAAACAAAATGTAAAATTCTAATGTTTAGATCTCGATGTGACTTCTATTATTTTTAGGGAATCATTTTACATTTTTAAAAATATGATACCAAATAGCAAATAACCAATATTTCTCGGTTTCTTGGTAACATCTCTTAAATTCTTTTATTACAGTTTGTTTTCTAGTAGACTCATGTTATTTTTATATATATATATATATTATATTAAAAGCAAAGGTCTTATATTAGAGTCTTGTATTTCTTTATGCTTTACATAGACTGAAAAGTCCAAATATGTTATAACACGGATATCAGGAGTTAGAAATCTTTCACTACCAGGATACTTCTTGAAAGGGATTTTTGTCTTGGGTCAGCGGTGATGTTAAGCCTTAAGGATGAAGAAAGTTGGCTGCCACCAGGAAGACAAAATCTCTCTTAATTAGTTTTGTCCTTGGCTGAGACAATGAATTTCAAAGAAACGTGATCATCTATTGCTGCCAAAAAAAAAAAAAAAAAGGCATCTTGGAGAAAATACCTGAGTATTCTTCATGGTGGTCAGAAGAGGATCATGGAGAAAGCATATAATCTAGTGTTTGGAAAACATAAATTTTTAGAACCGCTATATATTATAAATGCCAAAGATTGCAGAAGCATTTCTCCAATAGAGCTGAAGTATATATCAGATAATAAATAGCTTCACTATCTAAACAAGCCAATTTTGTCTTAAAAAGCATGGATGTTTCAGTCCTTGCCTCCGTGGGGTTCTTCTGATTAAGTGTAGATGTCTACAGTAAAAATATCTGAGTGAGGATAGTTTCTTAGAAGTCCTTATCTTCTCACAGAATCACACAGAATCACAGAATGGTTAAAGTGGTTACAGTGAAGAAGTTCTTCCTCAAATGCAGATGGAACTTTCTGTGTTTCAATTTACACCCATTGCCCCTTATCCTATCACTGGCCACCAGTGAGAAGAGCTTGGCCCCTTCCTCCCTACATTCACCCTTCAGGTACTTATACATATTAATCAGATCCCATCTCAACCTTCTCTTCTCCAGAGAAAAAAGGCCCAGCTCACTCAGTCTTTCCTCGTACAACAGATGTTCCGTTCCTTTAATCATCTTTGTTGCCCTTTGCTGGACCCTCTCGAGAAGCTCCACATCCCTCTTACACTGGGGAGCCCAGAACTCCACACAGTACTCTAGGTGCAGCCTCACCAGAGCTGAGGAGAGGGGCAGGATCCCCTCCCTTGACCTGCTGGCAACACTCCTCCTGATGCAGCCAGGATCCCATTGGCCTTCTTGGCCACGAGGGCACTGCTGCCTCATGGTTAACTTGTTGTCAACCAGGACTCGCAGGTTCTTCCCAGAATTCCCAGGACTTCCCAGACTTTTCCTTCTCCCAGGACTTCCCAGCCTCTTCTTGAACTTTAGATGACTAACTCAGATATGGACAGCCATATGGAAAATTGAAACATTTAGATTAATAAATTCTTATCTTTTATCGAGTTCTAAAATTTAAATTTAGTATTAATATTTCCATTCAGTTTGGATTACTTTGCCAAGTGGTAGGCAACACATTTCATTGTTTATACTACTTATTTCTGTTTAGTCTTCGTCTAAGAAAAAGGTAGGAAGTGCAGTGAAAGAATAAAAAAAAAAAAAAAACCCAACAAAAAACCCCCACAATAATTTGTCTTTCTTTCCTCCTATCAACTCCTACATCTTTTTGTCTCAGTCAATCTAAAACCTTGTTTGCATTTTGCATTTTCCCTTAAAAAGTGCCTAGCCTGAAGAATGTCAATCTTTCCTAGACTAAAAAATATTTAGAACTTTAGCTATTAATGTGAAAATACCTAAGTAAAGCTTCTAATAAGAAAAGTATATGAATACTTTCAGCCAAGGACAAAAGCCAGGACTGTCACCTATCAAACAGAATTTAAGAAAATCTTAATATTTGCATACTTGTCATGCCAAGAAAAATTTCCTATTTTTATATGTACTTGAATGTCATTAACTACTAAGCATTGCATAGACTTCTCCAGTTTAATAGAGTTTTCATTTTATTTTCTTAAAAAAAAGAAGTCTTATGTATCTGCCGTAGGCATCTGGCTGGTAGTAGAACCCTCTAAGGGAAGAGAAACATTTAACATTTTTTCCCCTCAGGAAAGTAAACTCCTGTACTAAGCATGCTTAAAGGAACCTTTCAAGTCAAGAAATAAAAAGCAGCCTAGCTACTTTCTTCAGTTCTCTAGAATTAATATCATTAATCTCATTAATCTTATCATAGAAATATTTTCTGTTCTGAAAGCCTCCCAAAGCATGTTGCAGTCCTACCACATAGGTTTGTAGCTTGATGGGATCCATTTCTCTTCCTAAAGGCCTGTATGAATTATTCATGAGTGGAAAACCCATCCACGCAGAACAAAATACAGGCTTCAACCATGCTACCGACATATTTATTTGAAGCAGCTCTTCTGCAGTTGTAAACTTTCATTTTTTTCTTTACTTATTGTATAGATATGACAGTGAATGCCAGTGAAGCATTTACACCATAAATTTCCATATTTCTGAAGAATTCACATCACTGTCAATTACAACTTGTCAGAGACATCAGTAAGGATGAAAGCAATGACCCCATGAAAAATGAATAAGATCTGGCAGTCTGCCTCTGGTAAGAAGTCCTCACATTCTTCATAGAATGATAGGTAATGGGCTTCTTTGTTTTGTTTTGTTTTGATTGCTAGTGCACATCTATCCAGAGCATAAAACTATGTTGGAGAATGGCTTTGTGGTCCCAATCAGTGGTATGTTTATGATACATGCACTGAAAGTGGCTTTTTAGTTCACTTAACTTTGAAGTGCCCGTGAAACTCAGTCCCAGGAAACTAGTTTTGAAAGAGATGGTAAAGAGAGGTTGAAAACTCCTCAGACTTTCTAATGGATGGCTTTCTTTGCTGAAGGTTGCTCTAGCACCAGCTGCTAGGGCTTCAAAAGAAGCAGCCTCAGACAAGAGCTAGGATGAATTAGAAAGTCTTACTAAAAAAAATCTGAAAAGTATCTGCACCTATTTTTTATTTCATCTTTGCTTGTAGAACAAGAATCACAATGTAATGTAGGGGAGAGAAAAACCTAAAATGTGATCAGAGTCCCAATATTTCACACAGGGCTACACATTTCTATTATGCTAATATGGAAAGACCAACAGAGATATTAACTTAGTTTCCACAATTTCTCTTTCAGCAATTTAAGAAAACAAAAAATCTCTTGGTTCTATTTATTACATCATCTTTCTAGAAAATAAATTAGGGGAGAAAAATATATACATACCATATGCATTTTAGCTTCAATTTTAATTTTCTCTGCTTTGGAAATTATAGTATTCTTTGCTATTGAATCTTTTTGAGTTAATATATGGTAATTTTTAATGAATTACCTATTCAATGACATTCGGTATATTGTTTTGAAAAATTAAGATAGTTACAGCATAATAAAAAGAATCATTTACATTTTCTCAAATGACAAAAACAAATGCATATTTTGGGATCCTAATATGGCAGGTCTTCTGAAATAGTTATATGCTTGTAGAAAAAAAAGTTGGGCTAATACTTGATAACAGTGCTAAGAACATTGTGATCTTTGAGTGAGAGATGGTTCTTTATTTTTTTTTATTATTTTAAGCTATTTCATTATATTTTTGTTATTTATATGATTTGATTCTTGAAGGACAATTGCATGGGTTAGAAAGAGGGATGCAAGTCTCGGAGAAAATATTTCTGGTGACTTCTCTGTAATCAGAGAAACTGGAACACTTTCAGAAAAAAAGAGCAAAAATTTAACAAGAAACATTTCTTCTCAATGTGTCTACAAAGTAGACATCAAAATTTGAGCTAGCTCATTCTAGGCCACCCTAGTAATCAATGGTGAGGAAAAAAAAAAAAAGACTCCCAAAAAGCAGCACTTCTGTCTTACACACCTATCTTGATTAGATGCATGCAGAAAGTGCTTATTCCTCTCATTGCTAAAAGGAGTGCATGTGGCAAGAACCTGAGAAGTAAAGTTTCACTTTAAATATACATATAAGACAGAAAGGTTCAGAAATTATCTTGCTGACTTCGTTGGGTATATCTATGTCCTACTTATTTCTGTACATCAGAGAGGTGCCAGTGCTCACAGTCCTGAAATACTCTCCTCAGCCTCTGGTACTCCCTTCATGGATAGGCCATATATTTACTTTTGCACTTTCACCTTGACATCTGTATGGATTTCTGCTCAGGAACAGAGGTGAATTATGCTCTTAATCTTCTCTAAAGCAGAATTCTAAAAGCAAAAACATATTATTAGTGCTTTTGTGGTAGAATACATTTCCATTTCTTAATTCTCATTTTTATTCATATTGCCTCTTCTGACTTAAAGTAATGGTGCTATCAATCTCTTTGAATTACATTTAGGAATACAAGAACTGCCATACTGGTGTTGTGTTCCCAGGTACAGGGCAAACTTTGCATTTTGTAGATAAAACATTTTCAAATCTACTTTAAAATAACCTACATGCTCCTCTATGCATTTTTTTTCTGAAGGAATATAGCCTTTTACAGAAGTTCAACTTATAAAGTAAAGCTCTCTGATATTTCCAGTGCATCAAAAGAAATTTGCAACTGGGTTTTAGAATTGCTCTAACCTAATATTGCTTACTGTTTCAGTTCACTGTTGTTTAATTGATGGACGAGTAAAAAGTTAACAGCAAAACGGTTGAAGTGCAGGAGCTCTGCCGAGGTGCCAGATAGATAACAGAAAAGACTATCAGAAAAACTAAGGTGAGACTTTTAGTGCTTTCCCCAACAACAAAGGAAAGGAGGAAGTCTTGTGGAGAGAGTGCCGTCCTGCTTCCCTAACATTTGCAAAGAAATACCTAACTCACTAAAGAACACTTGCAAAGCAGCTGAGAAAACGCTCAAGGGCATAAGAATCTAGCAGTGATGAGTTGAGCAGGGATAAAGAATGATACCTGGCCAACTCTCCAGCTGTACTGTGAATATCCCTCCGCTTCCTTTGACCTGAGAAGCTGGGCTAAGCTAAATCTACTTCAGATTGAGAGTCCCCTGTGCATTCAGGGTGTGGAAATGCTAGCATTTTCATCTCCTTGAAAGGCTGAGAGGCCCCTATACACACAGGGTGAAAAGTAGCATTTTTATTTTATTTTATTTTATTTTATTTTATTTTATTTTATTTTATTTTATTTTATTTTATTTTGTTTTATTTTGTTTTATTTTGTTTTATTTTGTTTTCTTTGCTTTTTTCGGTAGTTGGCAGGTGCTGATTACTCACTGGTACAATTGCACCAGTTAATAGTGTGATGGACATTGTTATTATAAAGATCTTACACTGGTGAGTAAAAAAGTAACTAAAGCCTCTCTTGATTATTCTGATGTCTCTTTTAACATGGACCTAGCAGGACAGTAAAATTTGGTGTAGGTGGCAGGATAGCATGATACTAATTTACTATATTAATATAGGACTATCTTTTCTAAAATATCAGATGTTACGTGTTTATTGTCAACTGTTACCCAGGTAACAGAAAATTTAACTCCAATAAATCTGAGTTCAAGAACTGTCACACAGATCTATGTGTGAGTCACTAAACTTAACAGAGTACTTCTGTAACATGTCAGCACACTTAAGATTTTTTAATCTATTCTATTTTATATTATTTGTTGCATATGTGTACTGAGAGAAACAAATCTACTTATCCAAACCCTTTGGGATAAATTTTGGATCATTCCACTACTTCATTAAGTACTGCCTTAATATTTTCTCAAGGAAAGTAAAACAAAACTGCATTATGATACTGAAAGCAGCTCACTATACAACAAAGCAAGATCATTTTATTCACACCATTAAGAGAGACTAGGACCACTTGTTGCTCCTGAAGAGCAAAAAGATCTTCGACTTCAAGCTACTTTCCTCTGGGAATGTTTATAGGACCAGGCATCCAGATGCAGGAACAAAAGCAGTGACAGATGGTAGAAGGTAAAGAGCCATCTCACCTCCTTTGACGAAGGAAAGGCTTGAGGTGCCTTTGACATTTCATAACCCTTGGAAACACTGCATGGAGCTTTCCTTTTTACTATTAATGATAGACAGGTGGCAGCACTGACTGTGCTTGGCACTGTTCTCCGAGGCACCTGGAGCAAGGCAGCTTATACTTTCCAATACTTTGCTGGAGATAATCAAACGAAAGGGCAGGGAAGAGATTAGAAATATCAAAAGGAGGTTGAATACTAGAATAAACTTCCAAGGAAGTGGTATAATGAAGGCAAGCTATTAGGATCAATAATAGCTAGGTGAAAATTAGATAGCCAGAGATTTAAGTCTTGATTATACTTGAGCACGCATGAACCCTCTCTGCCACTGCTTCTCTGAAAAGTCAAATATGTTCCCAATCCATGCGCCCTCTAGAATATATCAATTTCCCCACAACAACATTATTTTGACTAAATGGAAAGGTTATAATCTCTCTTGCTAATCTGCCTAACCTGCTCCTTTGCTTAATCCATTTCCATAAAGGCCAATAGAAAGACTTTTTTAAACTTTAATGAATTCTGCATATGAATTTATAGCTTTCTTGAAATTCTTGAAATTTACCTGTTGCTGTGAATCTGCAAGGGTTCCAGTTCACCTACTTCCTATGCCAAGACAGAAAGTGCAGGTATCCTTAAGAAAAAGCTTAGAATGGACTAAGCGAAAAAGTAAATGAAGCAAGTAAAATACTGTTATCACAGTTTACGCGATATTCTTACTTAAATATAAATAGCTACAAGAGCTACCTAGTGCCAGATAATCTAAGATATAATTGTGCTTTGTCATGTAAATGAGGATATAATGTATGGTGACTATTGTCTTGTACTGTTCAGGGAACATCTCAGGTGATCTTAAAAAGTTCACATAAAGTAATAGTTCAAAGACTTTACATTTTGTTGGCTGATGAATCTTGAAAGACCTACAGGAAAATGTCCCCTACTGAAGTCATCAGCAAAAAAAAAGTTTTTATTCTCCTTATCACACAATGTGACCATTGTTGCTTCAGGACTTTCAAGTAACTGAACAATCCAAATTTCTCTTTCAGCATCAGCTGGATCTCTTTTAATCCCAGTGGGAAACAAAACAAGTCGTCCAAGGCTAAAATGGGTTGAGAAGGAAAGTGCAACAGAACAGCTGAAGGTGATGATCTCTAGTGAGGTTCACCTGTATTTTCTCAACTGTCTTTTTCTGGACGACTTCTGCCCTCTCTGATGTATTATGTTCTGTGCTTCAATTTCTGACAGTAGTTTCCCGACTCATAGGTGACACTCCAGCAGTGGGTTATTTCTTTTTTGGGGAGAAAATGATTGACATACCACAGGATACTTTTGCTAGATATTTTAATTCTGATGCTATAAATACATAGTTCCTCTTACTATATTTTTGAACAGATTTATTAAGGTAACAGAAGCAGATAAAAGTTTATCAATCTGATCTCTGCAGTGAAAAATTCTCTAGAGTGGTATTTGTGTTTCTGTTTTGAATTTTACAGTTCCTGACACAATGCACTCCATCCTTTATAACCCCTTAGAGAAATTTTAGATGCTACAGTAGTACAAATAATTATGTACTCAGAAGCATAGGAATTGGGAAACTCACAAAAATACCCACTATGCTTCATTTCCCTGTCTTTTCTGGAGGGTTTGACTAATTCTGAACAAATCTATACTCAAACCATTCTGAACAAATCTACACACTATGTTTGCGTCTCTGGACACTGAGAGAGCTGCAAATCACTAATAAGAAGTAGATGACAGCATTTGCCCTGCTAATAGAAGCCTTATTTCTGAAAGCATTGGTCACCTGTCTTTTATGTTATTCAGCAGGATCTACTTCTAGTGCTAATTAAGAAGAGCGTCTCCAGCAGGTCGAGGGAAGTGATCATCCCCCTCTACACAGCCCTGGTGAGGCCACATCTGGAGTACTGTGTCCAGTTCTGGGCTCCCCAGTACAAGAGGGATGTGGAGCTGCTGGAGAGAGTCCAACGCAG
>VZSG01000540.1:373295-387889 GCA_013398315.1 Nothoprocta pentlandii | reverse complement strand
AGAGCAACTAAGATGATTAAGGGAATGGAACATCTCTTGTAGGAGGAGAGACGGAGTGAGCTGGGCCTGTTTTCTCTGGAGAAGAGAAGGTTGAGAGGGGATCTGACTAACATGTATAAGTTCAGGAAGGGAGAATGCAGGGAGGAAGGGGACAAGCTGTTTTCATTGGTGGCCAGCGATAGGACGAGGGGTAATGGGCATAAACTGGAGCACAGGAAGTTCCATCTGCAGGTGAGGAGGAACTTCTTTACTGTGAGGGTGACAGAGCACCCTCTGAACAGGCTACCCAGAGAGGTTGTGGATTCTCCATCTCTGGAGATCTTCCAAACTCGCTTGGACACAATCCTGTGCCACATGCTCTAGGTGACCCTGAGTGTGCAGTGGGATTGGACTAGATGATTTCTGGAGGTCCCTTCCAACTTTACGGATTCTAGGATCCCACTTGTCCCATAAGGACTCCTCTGAAATGAAAGAGAATTTAGTCATTACTGAAGCTGACCAGATAGTGTACTTTCTTCTTTGCATAGAACATCTTTTCGGGCCAAGTTCATCGATAAACTTATTGAATGAGTGGTGTAGATAGTTAAAAACTGCACAAGAAAATGCTAAGAATAGAAAAAACAATTTTTTTTTTCTGTGATAGTTCATGGGGCATATTTCTACTTTACAGCAATATATTTCAAAAGCATTCTGTTAAAATTAGATTTATGGCTTTTGTGACTCTGATGAAAATCTCTGCTCTTTTCACATTATTAGAGCTTTATTTGCTAATTGGAAGTTCAATATTTTCCTTGACCTTGACAGCAAGGGGGCAAGGTTTAAGGAGGAGTATATGGATCCTGTGGGTCAAGAGCTGTTTGGCTTTTTGAAATTTGGCTTTTGGAAAGATGGAGAACACCCAATCAAACTGGGCAAAAATATTTTTGCCAAACAAGCTAGTCAATCTGATAAGGAGAACTTTAAACTAGGAACAAGGTAGATGCCAGATGATAAGGCACAGTCAAATGAACAAGTGACGGATCTGTCTGGCTACTAAAAGGTGAAGGACTAAATGGTGAAGGCTACTACATGGACAAGGACCTAGTAATCAACAAAGCAGGACTGAACAGTGCTCACCTCAAATGCATGCACACAAATAATGAAGTGCCTACAAGATAGCGCAATGGAGGAAACTTTCATAGATTTTTTAGAAAGCAAACAAATAAACAAATAAACAAACAAAACAGTCACTCTAGTCTTCAAAAAGGGCTAGAGGGAGAATACAGGAAACTACAGGCTGGTTAGCCTCATGTCCAGCTTTGGAAAGCTAATGGAGCAACTCATCCTAGAGACCATGTCTAGACATGTGAAAAAAATGGTAATCAGGAGTAGTCAGCATGGATTCATCACGGGGAAGTCCATGTTTGACTACCATTATAGCCTTCTATGATGGGATAACTGGCTGGCTGGACAATGGAAGAGCCGTAGATGTTGTCTACCTTGACTTCAGCAAGGCTTTTGACACTGTCTCCTATAATATCCTCATGGGGAAGCTCAGGAAGAGTGAGTTAGATGAGTGGCCAGTTAGATGGATTGAGAACTGGCTGGATGGCAGAGCTCAGACGGTAGTAATAAATGTGGCCAAGTGTAGTTGGAGGACTGTGGTCAGTGTTGTCCCACAGGGATAGGTACTGGGCCCAGTGCTGTTCAACTTGTTCATCAATTACTTGGATGAGGGGGGATAGAGTGCACTCTGAGCAAATTTGCAGATGATGCCAACCTGGATGGAGTTACTGACACTCCAGAGTGTTGTGCTGCCATTCAGAGGGATCTAGACAGGGTGGAGAGTTGGACAGAGAGGAACTTCATGAGGTGATGTGTGATACACTGTCTGCTGCAGAGACCCTCATGAGACCTTCTGAGGCCATTCAACCACTCTGTGGTTCTTTGTTTCTGTGAATATGACTCTGGTGATAAAAAAAGGTCCAGGAGAGCTGATTGGTTTCAAGGTTTATCTCCTCAGAGCTCAAAATAGACCATCCCAACAAGCAAAAATTTAAACAATAGTGGTAGGAGGCCTGCGTGGATGAACAAGGAGCTACTGACTGAGCTCAAGCACAAAAAGAAGTGGAAGCTAGGGCAGATGATCCAGGAAGAATAGATACTTTGATTACATTGTCTTTATCTTCAAGAAAGGTGAATGAAGTGTGATACACCAGATGAATGTATGGCGTCCAGAAGGACTGACAGGCTGGAGAAATGGACCAATTGTAATTTTATGAAGTCCAATAAAGGCATTTTCCAAATCCTGCACCTGAGAATGAGTAACTTCATGTACTAGTACATATTGAGGGCCAAGCAGCTGGAAGACATCTTTGCAGAAAGGGATCTGAGAGTCTTGGTGGACAAGAAACTGAACATGGGCCAGTAATATCACCTTGTGGCCAGGAAGGCCAATGGGATCCTGGCCTGCATTGGGAAGACCATTGCTGGCAGGTTGAGGGAGGTGATCCAACTCTGTGGATCTGGGCTCCCCAATCCACAGTTGGGATCCAACTGTGTTCTTGGGCTCCCCAATAGAAGAAGTGGACTCTCCAGTAATTGTCTCCTCACTACATGAAGATGATAATGGGATTTGACCATCTCAAATGAAGAGAGGCTGAGAAAGCTGGACCTGTTTAGCCTAGGAGAAGAGAAAGCTCAGGGGGGGAAAACTTATCAATGAAGACGATGAAGACAGACTCCCATGGGAGGATGAGGGGTGATAAGAACAGAGTGAAACACAGAAAATTCCATTTAAATGTAAGAATATTTAAATATAAGAAAAAACTATTTTACTGAAAGGGTGGTCAAACTGTAGAGCAGGTTGCCTGCAAATGGGTAGTCTCCATCCTTGGAAAGCTTAAAAGCTGACTGGATATGGTCCTGAGTGATCTGCTCTATTGATGATGTTTTGAGCAAGAGGATTAGACTAGATGATCCTCAGAGGTCCCTTCTAACATATTGTGATTCTGTGAGACATAAGTGAAGATCTTTTTCTTCCCTCAGAGGAGCCCTGTGCAATTGAAATGGTATATACTGAAAAGCATGACAAACAGAATGACTGGGTTTCACAAGAAATGAACACTTTTAAATTAAAAATAAATTAGCTCAGGTTTTCTGAAGAAGTAAGAACTGAACAGATGAATGATTTTGAACTTAACTGAATGATCTTTTTTTAAAACAGTTTGACATTTTATAAATTTTACTTTATTCTTACTAGCCACAGTTTAATAAATCAAAAAAAGACAGATGAAATTAAACAATACAAACCAACAGAGTAATTACTCAAGTCAATCATAACTCTGGCATTACAAAATAAAAGAAGCAAAATATGGAAAGTTCTTTTTAACTTGGATTTATTCAAATTTAACAATAAAAATGACAAGAACTCTATTTGAAATTACAGAAGGTGTGAATAAATGTTTTGTACCTCCTAAGCAGTGCCTGGGAAATAACCTGATAATCTCCATTCAGTTTCAGAGTCAGTGTTCATATTGCGAAAATCATTCATGAATGACATGCTCCTGTTTTCTCTGGGCCAGGGATTATAAAATAGAGGTTCTATCCAAAACTCAGTCATGACTGAATGCTCTTGTTGCCATAAGTAACCACTCACAAATTGGAGTACCTCATAAACCATTTTTATTATCCTGGGGCCTGAAATAGCTCTCAGTTGCTTGGCCAGTTGCTGCCTCTGACTGTTTAGGACATGTCTTCCAGATAATGACTAATCCTTCAAGACGTGGAACATTTCCAGTGATGTACATTTCATGCATGTAGCTCGAATTGGCAGTATATGTGTGTAAACCAGCAAAGACTGTCAACGCTCAGTGAAATAAAAGAAAAAGAAACAAATCCCGAATGACTATAGGTTTTGCAAAAGCTAACAGTAAGGGCAGACACCTTCTGTTTTACAGGTGACCTACCTATTTAATCCTTTCAGTTGTCTCATTATCTCATATAAAGCATTAGTGACTTAAGACTGAGTTATCTTTCTCCATGCCAGAACGGGCATTACACATAGTAAATGTGCATATAGTAAATGTACAATGCTCAAGTACAGCAAGGGAAGTGAACGAACTAACAATGAAATCTATTATTCCAAACTGTGATCCTGAGTGTGCAGGTTGGACTAGATGACCTCTAGAGGACCCTTCCAACCTTAAGGATCCTATGATTTAATAATGATAATTTTATCTTGCCATCTATCTAGATGTAGTCACATAACTGAGTATTGTCATTGTCCCAGCATAGGCAACTTGTAAGGGGAAAGTGGAAGGACTATAAACAAGGTGCAATATTTAAGCTTTCCTCATATCATATTTACTTAAGTCAATTGTGTCAAATCTGAGAATGTGGAAAAAAAATATATGGGCTAGAAAGTCCTGTTGCTGTCTTTATTTTTATAGTTTTGCCTGTGAAACTGGTTTAGATTTCAAACATAGATTTAAGAATATTTTTGAGAATTTCCAAAAAATCTCATGATTTTCTGAATAAATAATATTTTTTTCAAAAAAAAAAAAAAAAAGAACTAACCCATTGTCGTGAAGTCTAGACTTAAACGGGGAAGGAGTTGGCAAATTCTCCTTCAGAGAGCTAACTAATTTATGTGCTATTTTTTTCTGCCATCTTTGACAAAAAAGGGAAAAAAATAGTGATGAGTCCACTGGATACATCTAATTTCAGCAAACTATGCTTCAAGGTCAGTAGAAACTTAAAGATCTGCTCAAACTTGGTCATTAAGTCAAACAAACTTGAAAAAAAAAAGGTTATGATAGTCAGTAGGAAGGTAGACAGTAAAATCTATTATTAGAGAGAAAGCTATCAATTCTGATTCAGGAAAGCAGTTCTTTCTGTTACAGTGTTTTGACAAAGTTTTTTGAGTCATATTACTACAGATTTCTGATCAGAGTAGAGGCAACACATTTCATGGCCTGTATAGCACAGAATATGGAACAAATATTATACTTTGCAATAATATGTACAGCACATAAAACAGTTTACTTGTGCTTGAATAGCTTCTGTTAAATAATGGTCTCTCGATCAATCATCTGTCAAAAATCAAACCCATGAAAAATATTGAGGAAATGTAGGTAGAAAACATTTGCTAATACTTATGCAAGTGATTTAATTGAAGCTGCAGTCCTTCCCAGAAGTTTTAAATCTCATCTATATAATCACCTATCAGATAAATACTAAATTTGTAATCTGTACCTGGTATTTCCATGCAGTTTTTATTTTTTTTTAATTCCATTTTCTTTTAATGTTTTTGCCCTGGTTTGTTCAGGATGAAAAGTTCCAAGGTAAATATCTTGAATTCTTCATGCTTGCTGTGTGTCACAAATTGTAATTTTGCAAAATAAGTACAAGCAACAGAATTAATAATGTACTATACTCTGTTCAGAATGCAGCACTATTCTCCCACTAGACCTGGAAATATCCTTTCAAATATAAACTTTTTTTTTTGAAAACTAAGCAATGACCTTTTATTTATTTGACAGATGAATTTATAAATGCAATTTAGCTTTTGGAAATATGACATTGGCAAACTCTCTGGAATCTGAACCAGAAAAAAATCACTAAATAAAAATAATGGTTTTGTCTATAAATGTAAAAGTCACCAAAAGACTGAGTTTTGCAGAAACCTACACCATCTTAATCATTTTTAATGACTAAAAGGATTTTCCTTATACACATAAGCCCTCTAATTATGGATTTGGGGGTCACATTAAACTTTTATTTCATCCATTTCACATTGTTGTTTGAAATGAATGCATGTTCTGTTGAACTAACAATACAATAAAGCACATAAGCTGTAAAATCGAAGGCTTTCAATAGCTGCACATGAAAATTCCTTTTAGTTTCATTTCCTATTCAGAATTAAAGTGTATTAGAACCAACCAGACAAGCAAGGAACTGACTGCTTTTCAGTTAACTCTTCTGTGTGAAATTTCACGTTTCAAGATCCTTAAGTCTTGCACTAACATAAATGGACAATTACCAAACAGACAACTGAGAATCAGACTTATAGAGGGTCAGCGTAGCAGTTGATTGCTACGTAAGTCTTCAAATCTTCAACTGAGAAATGAAAGTAATTCTCACAATTAAGTGTAAAGAAAATGAGCATTATAAATACATAACTTTACAAACAGAATTATATATATCTTCATAAATATATATGTATATATAAATCTAAGAAATCTCAGCTTATTAAATTTTAGTTAAAGGACACTAACAGAGGTTCAAGGTGCAGCTGGATTTCTCTCTCTGCAAACATAGAATCACAGAACCACAGAATCACAGAATGGTTGATGTTGAAGATCATCTGATGTCTGGAGATCGTATAGTCCAACCCCCCTGCTCAAGCAGGGACAGGAGGCACAAGGTCACAATGCCCTTTTGTTTTGCATTACAAAAAGAAAAGGTTTTATTCTTTTTAAACTCTCCTTCAAAGAGAAAATATACATTTCTTATTTATTCTCAAATCTCATGGGATTTTATCTCTCATGTAATTTCTGAAGGGCCATTTTTTCAAGTACTCCTGACTAACACCGTTAGATGAAATAATATTTTTGTGCTACATGTGGAATTGATTTAGTAATTTTCTTCCTTTTCTGATATAGACTGATAATTGCAGTGTACATGTCCCTGGAATAAATACTGTAGCTTAAAAACTGTTGAGATCTGTAATTATTTCTGATAGTAGTAAACATCTTGGTAAGTACTTATCTTTTGATCTTTTATATTCCCTTAGTTAATAAAATTGTTAAATAGGGATATAAAATAACCAAAAAATGAAAAGTACTTTCTTCTTCAGAGATCACTCCTCTCTATATTCCTTTTCCTTTTAAAAACACCAGGATCTCTATGACCTCTTGCCACCTTTACTGAAGAAGTATATATATTTCATATAACAAAGACTAAAGTTTGTGATAGGCAGAGAGAAAATGAAACATATCTTGTGGTCTTAGGCAATATTTAAGACCTGGGATGTATATGCAAAAAAAATGCAGTTTTAAGATAGATGATTGTCATATGTAAACAAATAAACTAAAATTCCTGACTCTTCAGATCTCAAAGGACTGTCAGTGTTCTTGGTCTTCACTGACTTTTTTTTTATACACAATCTCTGTAGAAATAGCCATAGTATTTGAGCTGTAGAAAAATGTGCTGGCTTACTTTTCAACTCCATTGGTTTCTGACTTTTCATGAGCACTTAATTCCTCACATAGAAGGAAACAGTCATGCTGTAGAAGCCTGTGGACCATGAAGGGTAATTGGATAACATCTTTTGAAAGATTTACAAGCCTGCCAAGGATTTTGCCAGCTTTAAAACTGACTGATTCAGTGTGAAAAGATCTGAACAATTCTGACCTAAAGGTTTAAAGAGAGACCTTTTCTGTGGAAGTGTAATTTAGAGCCCGTAATAAAAGTGTGTTGAAAAGAACCACAAGGAAGAAAACAGCCATAAATTGTATGACTTAGTACTGCGTTACAGGACACTTCAAATGATGTGTCCTTTTTTTGCAGCATAACTCTGTAGTCTCATGCTGGTTTTAATTGCAGTAATGGTAGCTTGTCAATAAAATAATAAGAAAGGAATTTGTTTAATACAGCTGAGACTGTTGACTTACTTTCCTTCTCCCTATACAAAAACATATATGAAGTAAGAATAAATCATTTTACAGTTCCTTAAATAAGAAATAAGAGACAGAGATGTGAAGAAAATTAGGCAACTTATGTCTAAACTGTAAGTTTTCAAAATTCCCATTCAGTCTAATATGCACTCAGCAGTAAAACTCATTGTGTTTCTTCATTTCTATTGCTGTGCAGCCATAACCTAGTAGTGATCAGTGTAGTGCTGTGGGATGCAGAAACTCAATACTTTCTTTGATCTTCTCAGAAGCAAGGCCCAGTTTGAGGTCAATCTCAGCACATTGTGATGGGAGTGGTCCTTTCCCAGCTCTATCTGCCTTTTCACAAGTAGTAGCCCTATTCAGGTGTTAACCACAAGTGACATTACCTGGTCCTGGTGGTTGCCTCCCTGATTTCTTCCCCCACTCAGGCATTAACCATCAGTAAGTGTCCTGATGGTTGCATCCTAATGGGGAGATAAGGTTAATTGTCTATACACCAGCCAAGAGTCCTCTGAAATGCAGGAATAACTATAAATCACTCATTCCATGAATACGGAATGTTCGAGAGCTCATCAAGCTCACAGCAGGCTGTGCACAAGAATCTCCCCTTGAGCAGGGATGCCTCTCAAGGATACTCTTCGGGGTTAAGAGATCTTTACCAGACCCTAACAGATCTTGGATAAGTCACAGGTAAGGGACTATAGCATGTTCTTTTTGAACTTGTAAACTTTACTGATGTAACTGTGGACAAAATCCCTTAGTCATAAACCTTTAACCATGTCTGGGATTAGGATTGGATCTGACCATATGCAGACTCCTCTCAGGAGGAGTTTGGAAAGCAAGGGGGTCCAATTTGAACCCCATGACTCAACAGGAAGGTCTCCTTCATAATTGTGTATATATCTTGTACCTCATGCAGTAAACAATAAGTGACCTTGCCACAGAATTTCGTGAAACCACTATGCATAAAAATAAAACCTACTACTATTTCTTTCACACAAGTGAAGTGCATTGTGTCACTCATCCCCACCACCACTCGTTCTGTGACATAAATATCTCAGAGAAATATGAAGCCAAACTGGTTCATTCTCCTTTGTATCTTTAAAGTTTCCCAGTGGTACAGCACTAAAAATTGATGTGAGAGATCCATTAAATATCATCTTTCTCCTTTTTATATGGCTGAACTGAAGCACTGACCTGAAGCCATAGACAGGAGTACTTGCGCACATTGAGTATGAGTATTCTGAGATTAGGTTTTCCCATTTTGAATGATCCTGTTGACATTTTCTTTTTTGAGATGTCAATAATGAGGACATTTTCCTGGAGAGTCCAGGACCAATTAATTTTGGCAAACCATAGTATGGACCTCAATATGTATCTCCTGTGTCCACCACTGGCTTTGTCTTTAGAAGAAAGTTTATGGTTGTGAAACCTTAGTGAAGGGAGGAATCTCTCTCAGTGTGAACTCCATCATCATCTCCAGTATTTTCTTCGCCCAAGGAATGAATTGCATAAGATGAATCTTGTAGGAGCCATTTTTAAGAACCTCTTATCTAGGGATAAGGAGCCATTTTTAGGAACCTCTTATAACTAGTGACCTGGTTCAAACAACTTAGGTGCCTGGTTATACAATGGAATCCCATGCTGTGGAAAGGCACTTGAACATTAAGTCCCTCAAAAAGAGCAAAGAGAGCATTTTGTTCATTTTTGATTACCAAGACTTCATGAATAAAATCACATTGAAGATTTTGCACCTAAGGTATATTATATCCAATGAGAAATATAAAATGTTTTTGAATTTCTTGGAGATCTTTAAGTATGTTTATGATTATTATATATAATTTTATGAATTTATATTGTTGTGAGCATGTATATCTACTTTATAATCTCTTAATTATATATATAAAATTTATTGAACCTCAAAATGCTTATTAATTACAGTTCATAAGCTGAGTTATTATTAGATATACTTTCTGACTGCATCAAATATAAATGTAGGAAACCAGGAGTTTTCCATGGAATCATTTCAAGGAAAGGCTACTACATTAACCTATAGAGCCACTACCAATTCTTCTTACAACTGTCTTCTTGCAGATAAAAATCTGTGGTCAACCAAGCAAGTATCACCAAATTATGTAGAAGATGATCTTGATCATAGATGATTCTGATCATAACATTTAAAAAAAAACAATCAACAAACCAAGAACTATTTCAGTTTCTTTTATATGGCTGGTCCATGGTTTTGCCTAGTTTCTTCTCTATGGCATTTCTAGTTAAAGAGGATCAGTATGCGTAGCCCGCTATAGTCACACAACCAGAAATGTTCAAACAGGATAAAAAACACTGAAAGATACAGAGGATAATCTCAGTTTAGGGACAGACAGTAGAGAGAACCTTGCTAAGCAAAATAAAAATTTGTTAACATTTCTTAGTTTTACTTTAAATAGGCAAAAGGTTACACATTGATCAATAGAACCAGTCAAGTGAGTTTTTCAGAGAGGGGCCCTTGGAAAACAGTCAGGATACATGTAACACAAGATGTCATTATAACAAAGATAGCATACAAAGACATTTGTAGATATCACAAGTTGGCTCTTAATAGCTTTAACAGAAAAACTCTTCTATTCTTCCATCCCCCTCATAATTCTGTTCACAAATTTCTCATCTTCTTCTTATGACAATATTTAATTGGAGAGGCATTTGATAAATTTTAATTCCAGGAATTACAAAATAACTGAACTACAGATCTGCCCCCTTCTTCAAGTCTTCTTGAGAGAAAGTGGAAATGACAGGTTGCTCAACAGATAAATAATAGAGAGAAGGCAGAAAGAAGGAAATTTTTAGAATAAAGCGATTTAAACACCAATACATCATCCTAATTGTACTTCTGATTCTTCTCCAATAACCTCTTCCTCATACTTGTAGTTAAAATATAGATCTCTAGCTACTAACTTATTTTT
Organism: Nothoprocta pentlandii; assembly: GCA_013398315.1. Classification (NCBI taxonomy): domain Eukaryota; kingdom Metazoa; phylum Chordata; class Aves; order Tinamiformes; family Tinamidae; genus Nothoprocta; species Nothoprocta pentlandii. The sequence goes on along the minus strand of VZSG01000540.1, from coordinate 377,271 downwards.
CCCTGTCTTAGCAATTGCATCTGATCATTCTATGATTCTGTGATTCTATGATTCTCTAGTACTGTCAAAGAATATAGCATATTCATCCATACTCACATGTCTGTAATTAGAGAGATGAATACTGATGGCTACCCGTCATAAAAAAAACTAAAAAACTTGTTCCCTAAAGACTGCTCTCTTTTTTTCTTGTTCATTTTCTGCACACAATACTAACTGAAAAGTGTGCTTCTTAAAAACTATATCTGTTTTGGAATATGGCTTTTTTAGTAATCACTATTATTATATAAAAGAACAGAATAGGAATTATTCTCATGATTACCCAATCATTCCCTAATATTTTAAAAATGATTATTTTTCTTTATATTTCAAAACCTGACAATTGCAGTACAGACTCCCTTCCACAGCCCTCAGCTATAGTACATTAAGTAGAAATTTCAACCTCTTTTTCAGGTAATTACTTTTGATTATTATTCAACTACTAAGTATCAGACTGTTCTGAGATATGTCCTGGAAATCACAGAATCACAGAATGGTTAAGCTTGGAAGGGACCTCTAGAGATCATCTAGCCCAAACCCCTTCCTCCCTACATTCCCCCTTCATGAACTTATACATGTTAATCCTATCCCCTCTCAGCCTTCTCTTCTCCAGGCTAAACAGGCCCAACTCAGTCTTTCCTCATACAAGAGGTGCTCCACTCCCTTTATCATCTTGGTTGCCCTCTGCTGGACTCTCTCAACAAGCTCCACATCCCTCTTAAGCCCCAAACTGCACACAGTACTCGCAGCGCAGGCTCACCAGAGCTGAGTAGAGGGGCAGGATCATCTCCCTTGACCTGCTGGCAACACTCCTCCTGGTGCAGACCAGGATCCCATTGGCCTTCTTGGCCATGAGGGCACACTGCTGACTCATGGTTAACTTGGTGTCAACCAGGACTCGCAGGCCCCTCTCTATGGAGCTTTCCAGCAGGTCATATGTACATCTATTTTCTTCATAGTTTTAACATATGTGAGACTATTCTTCCCCTCCCCCACAATAACTTGAAGAATCTTACTGCCCTGGCAAGAATAAATCTGCTTCTTAGACTTACTATGTAGAGGTTGTATTACTTTTACAGAATTATACACTGCTCCTTTTATTTCTGGTCTTTTCTTCATTTTCAGACATTTTACTTCACAATTAGTCAAGTTTCAAAAAAAAAAAAAAAAAAAAAAAAAAGGAAAGTTCTATATATTCACCTTGTATACCTTTTCTAACCTTCTGTTAGTATTGGTCCAAATAAGTAAGTTTCTAATTGTGGCATTTCTTTGACATGGATGGGGATAGACACAGGAGAATTATTCTCTGTATTAGCTAAAATTTATTATAACATCGTTAAAAACAAACAGAGATATGGCTTTCTGGGGCAGCACAGTAACTATGCAAACTGAGGTGTGATACTATATGTGAGGGGCAGCTGTAGGCTGGTATGAATTCACTTAGGGTGTGAGTTTATTTTCTGAGATGACTGAGACTTGACATCCGACATGGAAAAGAAGCATATATAAGCCTTCTGCTAATACAGACTTCTGAATTGAGGCTGCCTCCCTTCATATGTGTATAGAAATGGGGGAGAATAAGTGCAGGGTGGTTCAGAGTTTGGGCAACACCGCCATAGCTCTGCATCGGCTTGCTGCACAGATGGGTTAACTCACACAGCAACGTGCCATGTAGACGTACTGAAAACATCATGAGATGGCTGCTCTCTGGCCCTCTGCTCCCTCCCGTCTGTGAAATAACAGGTCTGCAAGATACACTAGGGACTTTGGGATGTTTAGGCCTTCTGGTGAACAAGTCTGGAAATAGCTTGTATTTATATAAAACTTGCCTCATGACAGCAGAGCGCATTCTTCTTGCTCAAGGAAAGAAAAGCTGTGATCAAGAAAAAAAAATCTGACCTTTGTACTGTGCATGGTGTCTCAAATGTATCCCGATAAGAAGATTCATCGGAATAACAGATTTTAAAGCCATCTAGCTTGACCCCTTGCACAGAGCAGATCATAGGATTTCACTGTGCAATTCTCTCAAAAACATAAATACTGGTGTTGAACTTCTCTGTGAAAGATTAAACCTTTTGAATTAACTGTCACGCTTTCGCATTTCCTTGCTGAAGTTAATTCTATGGACAGGGAGTGAGGGATATGATGGGAGCTCAGGTTACCTGTTGAAGGAATGAGGAAAAGGACTGTAGCACAATGCAAAAAGTTTAAGAATCTTTAAGAACTTTCTGATTTAAATTCTGAACATGTCAGTTTCTTGGATGGAAACTAATATTCTCAAATAATTTGTTTTATAAAACTGTATAGTTTATACTTGTTGTTCCTTTAGTTTCAGCATGTCAATCTAGTTGCCATATTATGCACCATAGTTTTGAAGATCTCCAGGAAAGAAGACTCCACAACCTGGAGTCTGGGCAGCCTGTTCCAATGCTCTGTCACCCTCACAGGAAAGAAGTTCTTTGTATGGAGATGGAACTTCCTGTGTTTGAATTAGTACCCATTACCCCTTTTGTCACTGACTATCAAGAAGAGTTCAGCCCTATCATCTTTTCATTCTCCCCAAGGTGTTTGTACATGTTGATAAGTCATCAATCAATCTTTTCCACTCCAAGCTAAAGAGGCCCAGCTTGCTTAGTCTTTCCTCATAACAACACAGAAAACACAGTGAGGCACAAACAGTCCTGGAGACTTCTGCAATGCACCGATGATAGCTTTTTGACACAGGATGTGGAGAAAACAGTGAGGAGAGGTGGGCTACTGGACCCTGTAATAACAAATAGAGAGAGGCTTGTTGGAGATGTGGGTGGGTAGTCTTGGCTGCAGTGTTCATGAGTTGGTGGAGTTGAGCATCCAATGAGGAGGAACCAGGGCTGAAATTGGCCTTTTAACCATGAACTTCAGGAAGGCTGACTTTGGCCTTGTCAGGGACCTCCTTGGAAGAATCCCATGGATTAGGGCTCTAGAAAGGAAGCGGGGGCCAAGAGAGCTGGTTACTATTTAAGCAGCGCTTTCTCTGCACTCAGGATCAGTGCATCCCTATGAGTAAGAAGTCAGGCAGAGGGAGTAGGAGTCCTGTGTGGATAATCATGGAGCTCCTGGGAAAACTCGAACAGAAGAAGGCAGTATACAGAATGTGGAAAAAGGACAGACCACTTCCGGGAAATATAAGAATGTTGTCAGAGAATGCAGGGATGAGACAAGGAAAGCTAAGGCATATTTGAAATTATATCTGGCAAGGGATGTTAAAAATAACAAGAAGAACTTCTTCAAATATATCAAAGGCAAAAGGAAGATTAGGGAAAATGTGTGTCCAATGGTAAATGGGGTGGGTTCCCTGGTTACGAAAGACGCAGAAAAAGCAGAGTTGCTGAATACCTTCTTTGCTTCCATGTTTACCAAGGGCAGCCCTATGGAATCCAATACCCTTGGGACAAGAGAAGAAGCCAGGAGAGAGAAAGACTTGCCCTGGATAGAGGAAGATTGGGTCACAGAGTACTTAGGGAGACTTGATTCCCACAAAGTCATGGGCCCTGATGCGATGCACCCCAGAATACTGTGTGAGCTGGTGGATGTTAGGGGAGAATGGAACGCGAGTAGAGAGCCTGTGGGTGAGGATAAAGGGGCAAGCCAAGAGGGGCAACACGGTGGTGGGAGTTTACTACAGGCCTCCTGACCAGAACGAGGAAGTGGACGAAGCCTTCTATGGGCAGCTAGCTGCGCGAAGCCTCCTGATCACAGGCCCTGGTCCTCCTGGGGGACTTCAACCACCCTGATATCTGCTGGGAAAACCACATAGCCAGGAACAGACAGTCCAGGAGGTTCCTGCAGAACATTGCAGATAGATAACTTCTTGATGCAGGTGGTTGAGGAGCCAACAAGGGGAGGGGCGCTGCTAGACCTGATACTAACAAACAGAGATGGTCTAGTGGCAAATGTGAGG
>VZSG01000540.1:331562-371220 GCA_013398315.1 Nothoprocta pentlandii | reverse complement strand
TCTCCTTCTCTGGAGGTCTTCAAAACCCGCCTGGATGCCGCCCTGTGCCACATGCTGTAGGTGTGCCTGCTTGAGCAGGAAGGTCGGACTAGATGATCTCTTGAGGTCCCTTCCAACCTTAAATATTCTGTGATTCTGTGATTCTGTGATGTTATTGCTAAGCCACTCTCCATTATCTTCAAAAGTTCCTGCAGAACTGGAGAGGTGCCTGAGGACTGGAGAATGCCAATGTAACTCTAATCTTCAAAAAGGGGAAGAAGGAGGACCTAGGCAACTACAGGCCAGTCAGCCTCACCTCCATCGCTGGAAAAGTGATGGAAAAGCTCATCCTGTCTGTTGTCTCCAAACACGTGGAGGACATGCTTGACTAACCTGATAGGCTTCTATGATGGAATGACTAGTTGGATAGATGACGGGAGAGAAGTGGATGTCATCTGTCTGGACTTCAGCAAGGCTTTTGACACCGTCTCTCACAGCATCTTCCTGGGCAAGCTCCAGAGGTGTGGGAGAGATGAGTGGATAATGAGGTGGATTAAGAACTGGGTGGATGGCAGAGCTCAGAGGGTGATCAGCAGTGCAGAGTCCAGTTGGAGGTCTGTAGTTAGCGATGTCCCCCCGGGGTCATTCCTTGCTCCAGTCCTGTTCAATTTATTCATCAGTGACCTGGATGTAGGGATGGAGTGCCCCTTGATTAAATTTGCTGATGATATGAAATAAGGAGGAACAGCTAATAATCCAGAGGGCTGTGCTGCGATCCAGAGGGACCTGGACAGGCTGGACAACTGGGCAGTGAGAAACCTCATGAAGTTCAACAAGGGCAAGTGCCAAATCCTGCTTAACACTTGGGGAGGAATAACCACAGACACCTTTACAGGTTGTAGCAGCTCTGCAGAGAAGGACCTGGATGGATGTCACGGTGGATGAGAAGTTGACCATGAGGCAGCAGTGTGTCCTCGTGGCCAAGAAGGATTCTGGGGTGCATTAAGAAGAGCATTTCTGGCAAGTTAGGGAAGTGATCATCCCTTTCTACACAGCCCTGGTAAGGCTACATCTGGAGTATTGGGCTCTCCAGTACAAGAGGAATGTGGAACTGCTGGAGAGAGTCCAGTGCAGGACTGTGAGGATGGTCAGAAGCCTGGAACGGCTTCCTTCCATATGAGGAAAGGCTGAGAGAGCTTGGCCTGTTCAGCCTGAAGAAGAGAACGCTGAGAGGTGACTGGCCACTTTTCAGTGGTGGCCACCAACACTAGAGGAAACGGCCACAAACTGAAGCACCAAAAGTTCCACAGGAACTTAATGAAAAAATTCTTGAGAGTGAGAATGACAGAGCACTGGAACACGTTGCCGAGGAAGGCTGTGGAGTCTTCTTCTCTGGAGATCTTCCAAACCTACTCGGATGTATGTCCTGGGCCACGTTCCCTCGGTGACCCTGCATATGCAGGAGGGTTGGAGTAGATCTCTAAAGGTCCCTTCCAACCTTAAGGATTCCAGAATTCTATGATGATAGATGCTTCAGTCCCTTAATCATCTTTGCAGCTCTAATTGTCTTTTAATTGTGTTTATTTAATTAAGATTTTAATCCTAAGTTTTTATATTAATAGTGTAGGTCATTTATCAGCTACTATTGCAAAGATGATATTATCTTCCTAAATATCTCAAACAAAATAATCTCAGGAAATTGGAAAGGAATCACAAGCCACTTAAAAAAAAATGCACATTGTCGTGTTATGCTGCTGAATGACAATTCTGCTGGCCTGAAGGTCACACTTCCTTTGATGACAACTTTCCATAGAAATCTTCTGTTTCTCATTTCCTTTTCTTTGATTGTCACTAAATCCAGGAGGTGCTGCATACACCCAGTTGCACTCCCAGAACCGTCTTTAATAAATACTTAAATGCTATTCAAGTGTGACGCTTGACGCTATTCAAGTGTGAAATTAATAAAGAAACTGTGTAATTTTGGAGAAGGTGTCTCCACAATTAGGAGAAGTAACAGGAATTGCTTGCTACTGGAGAATATTTGGGAGAATTTTAGGGTTACCTCAGCTTTACTGCAACATTCTGACCCATTGATATAACTAATTAGGTCACAGCTTCCTTTTTATGTGACTGCCGATGATGAATATACATGCATAAAAATCTATGTCCCTTTTATCTCCCATTAAGAATTCTCTTGATTTTGACCTGTTAACATCAGAATTATAGATATAATCAAAATTAGATTGCCTGTAAGCAGCAAAATCCCTGCGATTTACGTCATCTTTTAAAGAAAAGTTGGAAAACATATCAAGGGAAAGATTAATCAAGATTACATTCTTAACTATATTAAAGGACTTGGATTGATTCTATGCATTTAATGAAAAATCAATTCTTCTTATTTCCTTGAAATCTGGGGGGAAGGTTTCTTTCTTTTCTTTCTTTTTTTAAATTAAAGTTTGCCTCTTAAAGATACGTACTGTTCTTATATTATCTTGTACAAAAGGATTATAAGTTCTCTTCTTTCAGACTTTGATATCCTAAAGAAAAACCAAATGGAGCAGAAAGCTTCAACCTCTTCTATAAAGTAAATAAACTTTAATAGTCGTATCTCTTACTGATACAAATGACAACCGCAGTACTTCAGGAAAAAGAATATTATATGGGCCCTCTCACACATCTTCTCTATTCTTTCTGCAGATTCTCCCTTTCTACCGTAATATTACAACTGCCACATCCTTTCCATCAGCTCCCGAATACTTCTTTTTCTTCATGATACATCAACTCTACAAGTAGGAGTATATTCTTTTTCTGTAGTACTATATTTATCCTTGTCATCCCTTTGGACATTTGGCTCTTTGGCTATCTATACATAGGCATATTAGCCCTTTATTAGATATAAATTTATGCTATTTGGAAAGGTAAAAATAGAAGCCTCAGTAGGATATAGACACAGTGATGACTTATTTTCAGGAATCTCTACATATACCCATGCTGTGTAAAGACACACAAGGAGCCCTGGTCAAGAAACGGTATAGATACATTGCTGCAATGGTTAGTGCAGGCTGTGTGATCCTGTCAAAATTATATAATTCCAAATGAAGAAAAGAAAAACAAACAAACAAACAAACAACAAAAAAAGCAAAAAAAAAAAAAAAATACTCCCAGTACTTGACTTACCTAGGCTTGGCAGTGCACTGAATCACTGAATCAGGTTCTCTGCTATTTGAAGCCTCGAGATGTTTCTGTGTCTGGGATTATGCCTGGGGAAAGGCAGACTGCTAGGATAAATTTAGCAAAGGTCATCGCAGTGAGAAGGAAGAGATGTAAATTAATCAACAAAAAATATTAAAGAAAAGGATAGGTCCCTCAGGCTTTTCCACAATGAAGCAGCAGCAAACAGCATTTAGTCAGTTTAGTCAGTTTGGAAGATCAGAAAATTGGTTTTCAGTCTTTGTTTTCACTCTTTTGGATTGGTTGCTTGAACTCTAACTCCAGCCTTCCAGAAGTGCTTCTTGATTGCTAGACTACTAGGTGTTGTGCAGCCCCTTGAAGAAATTTATTCTACTTTATATAAAATACTTAGCATCAGAGAAAAAGAGTTTGACCTCACTCTCCTACATTCCATCTAAAGATTGTTAATTCAAGGACAAACTTCAAGACTGTAAAACAAATTTCAAGTTTCCTTTTCCCTTTATTGTTTTTGTTGTTGTTGGAATAATCTTTTCTTTTTCTTTTCCTAACAAGAAATTTCAGGAGGGACTGTGTGCTCCTGCCTTAAAATAATCTGTAGCTGTGGGTTGAGGACACTGTGCATCTCTTCAGGTAGAGTTGAGAATTAAATCTCAGAACAGATTTGGTCTCACTGGCTGTCGCTAATCAATGCTGAGTCAATGATGCCTCCAGGTTAAGGAGGGCAGATCTATCCTCAAGGCAGTTAGATGGGATGGTCCAAAACATGTCCAGATAATAAGCAATCAGGCATCTGGATGCCCTGTGTGCACTGCTTGAGCAGGCCTCTTGCATAGGATACCTCTGCTTGTGACTCTTCACTTGCCTGAACAAGAGCAATATTTAGCCTGTGAATCCCCCTAGGATTTAGATGAGAAATAACTCTAATAGCAACATGAAGTAGTTTGTTGCCTGGTGTTTTGTGGGCATGCCGAGGAGCAGGCTACTGCCTGCCTTGCAGGAGCTGTTTGCTTGAGCAGATCAAGGGCACAGTGGATGCCCAACAGCAGAGACGGGATCCTGAGGACCCACCTTTCAGACCTAGGCAACTGCTGTCACAGAAATGACACTTATGTGTCTTCACAAGTCCCAGAAAATCTTTCAAATTCAAACTCTTTCAGCCACGGTCTGAGGCTAGCAAGCTTTTCAAAGAATCTAAATTGGAACTTAGGCCACTACTAAGAAATCCCTAGACATACCTAAATATTTTGAAAATTTGCTTCCTTGTGTGCTTCTTAAAATGTTCCCTTAGTGTGAATTGCTCTTAGCAGCAAGGAAATATATATATATTTTGAACTCTAGTGTAAAGCATGTTATATTTGATTGTTCTCTAAGAATAAAAAAAAATACAGAAAAAAAAAAGCTTTTTTGATTCAAAAACCAAGCACTGTCAGTCTGAGGCTGAAGTGGGTGCAAGGTATCCATTTGCGTCTAATTACTCAAGCAGGCTGAGCACAGCCAGCTCAACAAAACCCCAGCCATAGATTTAAATTACCTTAAATGAGCTCCTAAATAACTATATGGAGTTAAACCGTAGAGCAGAGAGCACAATCCAAGTACACAGAAACTCTGAACACCCAGGGCTTTAGAGTGCTCAATTAAACTTTCCCTGATTATTCAATAGAACAGAAGTGTGAAAATTAAAGGCTTTCATGCTACAGCAGGCTACGACCTCATTCTCAAGTTTCAATATTGCAATGGAACTTAATTAAGATATTCCGCATTCAAAGCATAACCCTAGAGGTAAGTTTTGTTCCAAATACCTCATATAGGCATCCTACTGTTAAGTGAATGGCTTTTGGTGAATCAGAATAAATATTGTTTTGGCATATACTCATTTTTATTTTGCACATGGCAAGGAAGTAACTATATGAAATCATTAAAACATTTAACTCACCATGCTGAAATGCAGTTCCTAAAAAGCTTTGTTCTCTTTGCATTCTGAATGCAAAATGTCTTAAAAATAGTTAGGAAATGGGTCACACTAATTCCTGGTTCTCTGATAGGCATCTAGTTTGAATAAGAATAAATTGTATTTCCTTATGTATGCATAATTGCAGGTGCCAAATCTTGTCTCCATATAAGTCAGTGGTAAATAAACAGAAAAAAAACCCCACCATTTGAGTAGAAACAACAGGCTAATTCCAGGCTATTTCTAGCATAATATCATGAAGTTAATTGTTATTAACAAATGCAAAGTACACTAGAGTGTACATGAAAGACCTTTTCTGTTCAAATGTATTATTAATTATAAGAACAATGAAAACACATTAGGTATGGTCATATTCTGGTTCTGCTATTCCATATCATTTAGAACCATTGAAATATACTATTCTATCTCTTCTACTAAAATACAAGACTTATAAATAGAACTATTTAATAAGAAAAGACTTTTGATACTACTGAAACAAATGCAGATTTTTTGTACCTCCTTCATCTAAGTACCCTGTGAAAACCTTGCTACTTTAAAGATTCACTTCAGTTATTACACAGATTTATTTGCTGTTTTAAGTTGTTCACAACTAGTAAGACTCTAGAACCATCTTTTGCATTGTTCTTGACTTCCATTTTTTTACCATTGTCTTTTTTATCCCGCACCCAAGAAATGACACTAGGAACTTCTGATTTGGCACCATCTGTTGATTGACTTCCTCATTTCAGGAAATTAAAAAAAAAAGAAGGAAAGAGAAAGAGAAATTAACATTCACACAAGAGCTTTTTTTTTTTTTTTTTGACTCAATAATTTCCTAGTGTGGTGTTTTAGTTTAAACTATCCTGAGGCATGTGAGTTTAGTCTTATAATCTCTGATTTTTAGGCACACAGATATTGTATTAGATCAAGCTATTAGCATCGAAGACAGAAGACTGTCAGCATTCAGCTTAGTTTAAGACCTCAGCCTGACCTAGATGTGGACTTTTTACTTTTGAACATTTTATGTTTCATGTGTTTGTAAAAGATTAGTACTCTTTTTTTGCTCAAGGTAGCTAACAGATAATAAATTGCAAATGCATGAAAATAAATGTGGATATCATTACTAACATTTGCCTTAAATTTCTGAATACCTACTCATAAGAGGCATGAAATTAGTAACTAAGAAAATAATCTTGATTCAGGATCAAAGAACTAACATAAACTAACAGCTAACCATTATTAAAATAAATGTTACAGTATATCAAGTGAGCTCTAGATAGAAGAATGTCAACTTCATTAGTGAAGCATACAGGCTAAACATCTCTATATATGAAGAATAATGTTTATAATGCTCATCCTTCTCAAGAGCAGTGCATATAAAATCACCTAGAGCAGTGTGTAGAGGCATATTTTTGCTAGAAATTTGGTAAGGAATGCTGTCCTGGTAAGGGACATACTTTTGACAAAATCAGCCCAGAGGCACAATGTGTATCTGTTGTGGTCCCACCAGAAGCCTTTTCTTTGGAACTACCAATGCAATCAAGGGATGACAGTTGTATTTTCTCACTTAATGTTTGGGTGATAGATCATGTTATCACAGAACAGCAAAGGTCTTTTCACAGTCTGTTCAATCATGCCAGTCTAGTTCACACACTTACTGAAAATCAGATTGGGCAGGGACATGAAAGGCAGAAGAGAATAAGGTTAAGAAAAGAAAAAAAATGAAAGATACATTCTCATAAACTTTCAAGTGAATGTGTTATTTGATGCATTTGCTTAATCATTACATTTAATCTCTATTTTTTTAATAGTCTACACGATCTATACCTATGCTATCTACAATATGAAATCTGCATGTAGACATTAGTCAACCTTTCTTTTTACAGAGGTGGGAGGTCTTTCTTTTAAGATCACTGCTATGTTCTTGGTGATAAAGTAGTCAATCAAGGGCACAAAAACGGCATTTCAATCAAACTGTGTGGGCAAAATGGCCTTTACAAACACAGGAGGCTCAGACTGAAAAACTAACCTTAGATCTGCTATAGGTTTGAATGTATATAATACCACCATCATTCACTAGATTACTTTTCTGAAATCACTGTAATAAGATGGGAGTCATCCTTACAAATCTAATGGTATAATACACGATAATCCTAAAGTGGCAATACAATTCTTCTTAATGATTCATTAGTGAGAAAATAATGTAAAATAACAGATTATTTAAATATCTTCTGGAAACAGAGAATAATAATCAGTGGGATATTGTATTTTAAGGCTTGCTTAGACTAGACAGAAAAAAAGGAGCTGAGAATATTCATTTAATCTACTCCTGATTTTCTAGTTTCCTTCATGATATAATATGATAAGGTATAATTGAAAAGCATTGTTTAATATTCAGTCAGTCCAGTGAATACTCAGGCAGTAGTTGATGCTTCAAAACAGTCCACAAATGTTCAGAAATTAATTTTATTGTAGAATTTCACAGGATCATGGATGTGCTAATTAAAATATCACTAGGTTCTGATTTTTTTAATGTTAGCAGTAATGTAATATTTTCAGGAAAGTAAATGAAAAGCAAGCGTTCTCTGTTAACATAGAACTAATGCAGAAGTAATGCTAAGGAACAGCTCTTCTACCATTTTCAGTTGCTCCAGTTACAACAAACATTCATTGTAACTGTTAAACACCTGTCTCATTATATTTGATAGAAATTGTCAATTTCATTTAGTTTACGATTTCTGTTCTAATTGGTTAAATATTTTGTTTCTCTTCATGTACACTTGCATGGCTTATTACCTTAATCCCTCTATTTAATCTCAAGAACCTTAAATATTATTGGGAGATTAATTGTGCAGGAAAGTAACATTTCTCAGTTATAGCTTAAATCAGATACTTACTGGTACAAGAAAAGAAGAGAAAAAGTTGTCCTCAGAATTAACAGTTTACTAACTTCCCAATGATAATGCTAGATTATTCTGTAAAGTCTACTCCTGCAACTAAGGCCACTGTGACCTATCATTGACAAATTCTCAAATTTAGAACTTCTTGAAAGGGTGTTTAATATAACACACCAGAAGTAAAAATGGGATAAGATGACCATTTTGTTCGATAAAGAGCAGTAGTGAGATAGAATCTATGACATCTTATTCTCACTTACATAAACTGTCTGTCACAGATAGAACATGAAATGATTTTTGTTTTTCCTATCAAAACCAATGACACAATTTTGATATTTCAAATGATATTATTTTATGAGACACAGATATTTCTCCAGTGTACTTGAGGTTCCTTTGGTATGTGCAGAAGTGATTAGTTACTTCTCCTTAACTGCCCAAATTAAATCTACACGTGATATAGTCATTATTCTTTCTTTTTTCTTTTCTTTCTTTCTTTTCCTTTTTTAAATGATGGATCTTAGAAGACTAATTTTGTTGAAAGTAATGTGGGCCTTTCCTGATCTATGGGCACTCTAGAGATGCAAATGTGAAGACAAAGCAGCAAGTCACTGGTTGCACTGGATACTGTTCCTGGGCCTGCAGCACACAAAGATGTCATCACTGGTGCCTCAAATGCAGAATTACAGTGGAGTCAGGATTTCATCCATTTAACTTCAATAACTGGACTTGTTTCATATCTTAGCTACTTCTGCTTTTTTCATTGACAAAAATGAAATTTCCCTAAATTTCCAATTGCATGTACAGAATATTTGTTTTCTACTACTGACAGCCTGTTTTTGAGCTTTACTTTGTCTTCATTACAGAGACCTCTTTTGATCAATTACAGTCTTTATTAGTCAAGATAACAACCAGGAATTGTACTTCATTAATTGAAACTTCAGTTTCAACATTTTTAATAAAAAGCTTCAAATGTTAAATGTTATGGTTATGGATAGCAAGTTGAGTGTGTATCACAGATAAAATAGAAAATTTGAGATCTTAATCTGAGGCAATGATACAGTTCATGATTGGCTCTGAAAGTACTTTATTTCTGATTGCCTTTTTTTTTTTTTTTTCTTTTTTTCACTTCCACTTCTCTCTGTGGCTTTTACTTGTCACATAGCTATTAATGAACTGAATGGGAGTTCTTCATAAATACATATTGGCAAAGTCAACTTAATTTAACTTTATCATTTTTATTAGCCTGCTTGTCTAAAACAGCAAGTACAAGTTTAGATGTTCAGATGATTTACATTTCTATATATTACAAAGCAAGTACTGAATGGTTCAATTCTTAAGCTGCTCATTTCAACGTACTCATTAACTTGTAAAGAATATTAATTAAGTAGACTGCCATGAACAATGTGCTAAATATACTGAGTAGTAACTACCTCAGTCATCTTCCCTTCTGGATGATTTTGTTCTGAAAATTTTAAATGAAAACTTCAGAAATGTCTAAAAATGTAAGTATGTGTATTTGTATGAAAGTTTTCTGTAGTTTTAAATGTGCATGTCATTTTTGAACAACCAAAATTCCACTTAATTAAGAATTTTGGATATTGTTATCTATTGTTATGTGATTCCTTCCTGGAGGAAGAGGAGGGGAAGGGTGGGAAGGGAGAGTGGAAGAAGAGACAAACAGGGGATGAGAAAAGGAAATTACAAAAATGACCCTCTCAATATATTTTCTCACTCCTGCTTCTGAGTAATAGATTTTGGCTTTGAAAAAGTGTACATTTTTAACTGTGATTAGTGCTCCCCAGTAGGCTTAACTAGAATTTTGGGTATTGGAAAATAGAGTAAATCAAATGAAAAACTAATGATGTTGATAAGTTTGCCTGTGACTTGGATATGTGTTATAATAACAAGTTGACTGAAGATAATTGAGAAATTAATTTTACCCTATGCTGGGTTCTAAGTACAAATGCCGCCAAAAACTTGTTACCTGCTGTCTTTTAATATACTAATTATATCTAAGAAGTCTTTTTGACTATTACTGTTTTGGCCTTGAAAAGCCTGGTATCAGTATGTAAATATTAAATTTTCCAGCTGATGTCAAATAATTCAATCATTTCACCCAGGGAAAACTGTTTTTTTTTTCCAATTTATTTCACAAAATAAAGAAGAATATGGTAACCTGTACATGACAAGACAGTAGTAAATTAAAGTCCATATCTTTTGGATCTTAGATCTGAGCCTGCATCTCCAAGGCAACATGCAATTTACCATCCTAGAGAGATGTGTGTATGCTTAGAAGCAAAAGGAAGGTGGATGCAGGTGGCATTTGTCAATCTCCACTCTTATGAAGAAACTGTATCAAATATTGCGTAACTTTTTTTCTACAAAACATTTGCATTGTTGTGAGGCCTTTAATTTACTTTAGCATCAAAGTGAAAGAATCAATCTTAATTCTTAACTATATGGCACATGATCACTGCAGTCTCACTCGTAACTTTTCACTGATTGAAAAGCACAAGGGAGGCTAAACTTGTTAGGAGGGCATCCCACTGGTTTTAATGAACGTTAGATTAGGTCTCTATCCAACAAAGATATAGAGATCTGTAGTGTGAAGTATTTTACTTCTTGTTTTTCAACCAAGTTATGTAATTCTTTGCAGACAATGCAAGTAGTGGTATATGTTACATTGTCATAGGTTATGCATCATTGAGCTGAAAAGATCCTTTTACATATATAATGTTCTGTGTTGTTCAACTTCACTGTTGTGATTCTGCTTTAATTGGATAGTCATTTTACAAATGACAAGAAAAAGTAAGTTTTCCAATTTTAAATAAACTACAACAATTCCTTCTATACAACTGGCATGAATCTAATTATGGTATATACTCAATGGCATGTAATTCCTATTCCAGATTGTGACGGATATGCTCCTTCCCCAGCTCAGCCTGACCTGTGCCTTAAATACAGCCCTGTTCAGTTGCTAACCATCAGCTATTTATCTAATCCTGGTAGGCGCCACCATTCTGATTTCTTCTCCTACTTAGACTCAACATAACATTCCTGAAGGCTGCATCCCAAAGGGAAGGTAAGGCTAATACACTAGCCAATGGGCCTCTGAAATGAAAGAATGACTATAAGTCAATCATCTTATCCTATAAATATGCAGACAGCCCGAGAGCCCCATGAGCTCTCCTGGCATGGCAGTGGAATGCACATCAGGATCTCCCCTTGAGCAGGGACGCCTCTCAAGGTTACTCCTCGAGGTTGAGAGACCCCCCCACACACACTTTCCACAACAAATTTGTGGTAAGTGAACATAGCATGCTTTCTTTAACTTTACTTTGTAACTGTGCACAAGAACCCTTAGTCATAAACCGTTGACCAGGTCTGGGACTAGGATTGGATCCAGCCGCACCCAGACTCCTCTCAGAAGGAGTCTGGAAAGCAAGGGGGTCCAATCTGAACCTCGTGACCCAACGGGAGGGTATCCCAAGATAATTGTGTATTATCTTGAACCTCCATGTAGTAAATAATAAGTGACCTTGCCATAGAACCTCATGAAATCATTGTCCATATTAATAAATCCTATTATTACATCTTTCATACGAGTGAAGTGCATCTTGTCACTCACCCCCGCCACCACTCGTTCTGTGACACAGATGTGAAGCTGAGGATCCCGTAAGTCTTCACGTATAATTCAAGGTGGCAGCCCAGGCTCTGTCTCGCTATGTACCTGTGAATGGTGTGTTGTACAAACTCACTTCCTCTGCCGAGGAAGACAAACCACCAGGTATTTAGAAATGGCCTGCCTTAGCACCTATGAACCTGTTATTTGCTGTTGTAGGCAGATACTACCCTTCCTGGACCCCCTGAGGTTACCTTCCTCCTTGGGAATAGCAGAAGATTCTCCAACAGCCACCATGAGCAGCAGGGCTTACACAGTATGCTCATTCTGATCTGGATACACTGAGCATCAGCAGGGTATATTTTTACAATTTAGAATGTGCTCGTTGTTATCTTCCTGGGGAGCTACTCCAGCTCCCCAAGCTTTCCCCAGCTTTCTCTTCCCACAATTCCTGGACTACTCCTTCATGCTTCTTTTAATTCCTTCACATTTCTGTACTTCCACCATAAATTATCTCTTCAGTCCAAATGATATCTTTTCTTTTGTCTGTCTCTTACACTAGTTTTCACTTCTACCTCCAGTTTTCTCCTTAGTTTGTGAACTAAAATTAAACCTAAAATTCATTTGACATATCGAGTTTGACCCCAACACTTGAATTCGATTATACTTTCTTCCATTTCATAGATTTTCTTTTAAACATAAAGGATCTAAGTTTATGCATTGCATTGCAAGAGTTAGCACTGGTACTGATTCTTAATGATGAGTCCTTCTGCAAAATGCAAACAAGAGTGGGGAAAGACTAAGCTACAAAAAGCTTATTTTTGCCTACATCTTTTTCTTTTGAGAAATCATCTTGATACCTAGTAAAGCCACACAGAAAATCCTAGAAGGTGCCTTGGGTTATCTGGTTTTATTTGGAGTTTACTTACTTTTTTGAAAATTTAATCATTCTAGTCTTACAAGGGTAATGCATAGAAACAAATATAGGAAAATGTGTGAGTAGTTTTTCTTGTTAATGTCAGGAGTATTTTCTGAAAGCTCCAAATACTCTTCCTTGTCTTCTTTGCAAGGCCTTACCTAACTAACTCTAGAAGCTTTATTTTAGATTGAATCTATAAGGATGATGATAACTTTCACATGTCAAGTGAGATTGACCCTTTCTCAAAAGATCAGCATGCAAGGCTTCAATTCAAGGAATGTTACTGGGTCAACTAGGCTGAATTTGTCTTTGAACACTATGCAAAATAGTCATATTAAAACTGAACAAAGCCATACCTTAGAAAAATAATACACAGGTCCTGAAAGCACTTGTATAATCTGAAAAGTGAATTATTAAGTATTGATAAAGATAGTTATTGCTTGAAGGAATGTAATTCAGTAGAACAGTAATAAAATGAAAGCTGAATTATTATTATTATTATTGTTATTATTATTATAGAAAAGTTTCTTTGCATTTTACATTTGAATCATAGGTTGAGAACAGGAAATTATAGAGTTTGATTATGAAAGGATTTAATGAATAGTTATAATAATATATATTATGGGTTTTTTTTTGAGTAGTAGTTGGATGTTTTCTCTGTTCCGATGCTTTCAGTGCATCTTAAGCACTGATGTCTCTCAGGAACATGCAGTTTGGGTCCTTAGGGAATTCTTTGGTTGTCTATCTGTGAAATCATCACAAAATACAAACAAGTAACAAGAAGTCAGGGGATGCTGAATAATTAATATAGTTCTTTCTTTGTTTCTACCCATTTAAAATGAAAATCCACACAATCTCCTTTAATATATGATATTTATTTTAGATTCTAATGTGTTAATATTGCTGGTTTTAGCCATCTAAAAACCAGTTATGTGGGATAAAAGGCTTGTCTGGTACAGCCCCTGGGGACATGCAAGAAGAGCAAACAAGAAAAGGAGCATTTTATTATTGTCTTGTTGCTTATGAGGTCATTTGCATGAGTGCAAAGGGGAAAGAAAATGCTACTGTTTCATTACGAGTAATATGGAGAAATAAACAGGTGCAGCTGCAGCTGCACTAATAATAATGATGGAGAACTGTGCTTCTGCATAGCTGCCAACGTACCATGTAACTAGAAGTTTGCATGTTTTGTTGATCCAGTCTTCCACCCCTAAGTAAATCCACTTGTAACACATAGAAGGTGAAAATAGTGCAGAATCAATGTGGAGGCATCAGCACAATGTAGGATCATAGACTTGAAAGAGTTAAAAGCACAACTACTTAATGGACTAAAGTGCATGTGTTATTTCTGCACTGATGAGTATCATTTGTTAAATGAAGTTAACGGGATAAGAAAAATCAATATTTTTGAGACAGCTATATAATCTCCTAGTACCTTGAGACTTAAGCTAATAATTAATTTCTGGTTCTTTGCTATTCAGGTAATCAAAAAATGGTTAGAAAAAAAAAAAGACAGTCTGTTATAAAAATATTCAAAATACTCACAAATAGTGTGCTTTCAGAAAGATCTTGAACTACTTAATGATGATGAAAAATAAAATAAAATGTTAATAAATGCAAAAGAGTGCATGTAAAAAAAAAAAAAGAAAAAAAAAGAAAAAAAACTTTTCATATGTATACATTGGATGAACTATAATTTGGCTACTACCTCCCAGAAAGTTTTTGGAGATGCTGTGGATAGTTTTCTGACAGTATTGATTCAATGTTCTACAGCAGTTAAAAGACCAATGCAATGTTATAAATAATTAGAACTATTAAAAAAGGAATAGAGAACACTGTTGTGTTTTGTCATATCCATGGTGCACCCAAGATGTGATAAATCCATCAAGTTAAGAAGTTACAGTTACCAGGATTTAAAAATGACCCAATAGAAACAGGAAAGATAAGATACATTAGGAAATATAATCCAAGGCATGGAAGGGTTTCAAAAGGAGTGGAAGCTATGTAGATTAAGTCCCTTTTGTGAAAAGAAAATGTGTCACTCATGCACAATAGAGTTAGTCAAATAAGTAGAAAGACATCATTTTTTTCTACAGCAAGAAAAGCCAGATCATGGCACTCATCTGTGATGAATCATTCTGGTAGCCAAAGGTGTGTGTTAGTCAAAAAAAAAAAAAAAAAAATCAACTCTAAAACACAGTGATCTGGATAAAACATCTGGACCTGGAAAACTTAAGGTAGGATTACCACAAAAGTGAAGATATGTTTGTGGAAGCTTTTCATGCACTCCTCCCATAAACTCCTGCTAATGGCTACTGTTGAAGAAAAGATGATTGGGTAGATGGATGCATTAACTGTATGTCTACTGCTAAATAAAACATGGCAAAGGACCATGCTATGGCCTGGAGGCCAAGTATTACATATTGGCTGCAACCAAACATCACTTGGCTCTGGGTCTCCTCTGGTCTTCCTGCCATGCCTTTTTATCCCTAGAATATAGTGATCATTTGGTGCGTGTTTTGTTATCGCTGTTTGTTTGTTTTCTCAGTTCAAAGTATTTGAAACAATTTGAGGTCAGCCCACTGTATTGGTATTTTTTTAGCATGGAACTGAGAATGTCTGTTCCAGGCTCTGGAATGTGGTAAAAGGGGGCAGCAGGGATGCTTGAGGCAGCAAATCCTGTTTAGATAGTGTTGGGATGCGAAACGAGCCAAACCCCAAGCAATCTTGTTCAGGCAGCATAGTGGGACTGGCAGACGGCATGTGCTGTCTCCTGAGCTGTGCCACGCATTATCCCAGCAACTACCACTTGGCACCTCCCAAACCTGCCTCCTAGCAGTCAAGAGTTAAGTAGTTTATATGATCAGTGGACCCTCACTCAAACTTCTTTCTTTGTCTACATGTATTTTTTAAGCAGTGTTTTATAGATACAGACAAATGGAAGCCATGTTTTCTTCCTGTTGTAACAACATGACTCCAAATTTCTGGGGAAGATTACTTAAAAACCTGATAGATGTAATTTTTTTTCTTTAGTCCTTAGTTTTTTTCCCTGCGTTTAATTTTTCTGAGTTCAGTGAAGGATAGCTAAGCATTCTATTATTCATGAAGGCATGATTATATTTGAAAGTTGTTTCAGGTCTGCTTTGAAGTTATCTAGAAGATGTAAGAGGGTGCTGCCTAATCCTGATGGAAATGTCCCCTGTGCAACAATAGCAGCACATTGCACAGGAAAGTATGGACTGCTTGAGCTGTTGCCTTCATCCCCTGCTGTCTGTTGGGAAATCAGTACCTGGCAAGTTTGTACCCAAAGCAGTGTGTGATTGTATTATTAAGCTCCTTTCAACCTTGCTCTGAAGGTGGCAAGCACAGAGAAGGGAGTCTTACTGCTTTGTTGAATTGTACATGTTTTGGGACTTATTTGTGTGCTGTGAGGGGCAGTCCCTTCTCCCATCCCTATCTCTTCCCTACTGGGTGAGAAGCATCTGAGTTTCTGGAAGAAATGAAGGAATTCTAGTGGAGGTCAAGAACAAATCATATTTAAATGCTACATAGCCCCAAAACATGGTGTCTTCTCTGTATGACTCAAGAACAGAAGATTCAGAGCTAGCACAAGCCTGTTGCTTAGTTCAAAGGTCTTTTGCTGTGGATTTTTAAAATTTGTAAAATGTATATTTTTAAAAGCCCTAATCTTGTCTCTTCTTCTTTGGGGTATTTAAGTTTAATTTTATTAGTCTGCTGTCCTAGCAAAAATTTTAAAAATGTATTTAGCATATTATCTGCTCTTATTTTGTTTCTGTGCCTTGAAAACTTAAAATATCTTGTACAGGCTGTAGTACCTAATAGTTTGTCTATAATACTACATAAGAAAAGGAACTGTGAATAACTTGTCAGTGACTTTCGCTTTAGTCTCTTTTTCTAACCTCTTGCTTTTTCAATGTTATGCAGAATGAAAGTGAGGAAGAAGTTTAACAGATCATATAGGTGAAGTTATGAACAAAATGAATCATTTATCCAATTCATATGTCTGATCTTACCTTAGAATATGGTTGAGAGAGAAAATTGTAAAAAGGACACAGCAGAACGGGATTTTGTAGCTCTCTGAATAATAAGAGTAATATTTATATTTGGCTGAGAGTCTGAAGACATCTTCCAGGCACTGAATTGAGCTGCAAGGCCCCTGCAGATAATGACAGATAGCAGAAGAAAGGGATCTGCTCCCCTCCAAATTTGGACTAGGTGAATACCCTGATCTCCTGGGGGTTTTGGCCTTCATGACTTTCATGCAGATCCATGACTTGTCTTGATAAGTTGCCTTGTGACTTGAGCATCCCAAAAGTCAGAAGATGCTTAGAGGTTAGAGATTCCCCACCCAAGTGTTATGAGAAATGCAAAAGAAACAGATGCTTCAGAAATAGCTCTGGAGGCCAAAGACGAGGGCTGTAGTCAATTCTCACTTGTTCTGTGCAGGAACAACATGGGCTGAGAGGAGTGTGCAAAGAATCATAACAAATACAAGAAAGGCAGAGAAAGCATAGGGAAATAAAGAAAGAGGCAGAAATTCGAAAGAGACTCTGTTATTTACAGGCTATAAAAATGATGGATGTGTACATAGAAAAAAATCCAGCCACTGGAAAAACAAACAAACAAACCCCCTGATGTTAAAAAAGCAGTCCAAAAGGCTCAGGATTTTATTCAGGCTTGAATGGCTTGGTTTTTGAGTGCGAGCGTTGGAGTGAAGTGCAGTACACAAAACAGTACCTCTAGCCCTGCTACAATGGGTAGTCTCTGTGGCAGCTCCCTCGAAATCCCTTAGTTCACCCCATAAAATGACTGTCGTATTGTTCTTAGTGCACATTAGTTGTCTGCAGGCTCCATCTCAGCTATTCTTTCAATCCAGCAAGGCACTGAAGTACTACTCCATGCCTTTGGCTGGTGATTCAAGACTACAGCAGGTGTAATTAGGCTCAGGCATGCTGATAGAAAACCCAGGACTGCTCTTACAGTATGCATGCACTATAAAAGAGGCTCCTGTTGTTATAAAAGAGTCTGTTTTCGGTTTCCTGCCATTCCCATTGCAGCATATCCCTGATCTGCAGCAGGAACTCCTTTTAGATAAGGGCAATAAGAACTGACTACTATGGGTCAGCCTGACGTGCTTTTGTAGGGTCTGAGTAAGGAGTTCAGAAAGCAAGATTATAGGCTTTTGAAGCCATGAATACCTAACTTAACTCTTTGATGCTTATTGTGGGCATTTTCTGATACTAAAACAGTAAAAAAATAACTCATGTTAACAGTAGGATGGCTGGTTAAAAAAGCAGAGTTTATATGTGATCTGCACTAGTATACTATATCAGTGTGTATTTATTGTTAGAGGAAGTTAGTGTTGAGTTTTTTTTCTAAGGAAAGCCCAAATTTCATGTGTTCATAGGTCTATGTCAAAAGTGTCATTGTCCTTATTTAAATAAGGAGCCATTTGCAATAAAGTTAATTCTACCTGTTATGCATACTGATATAACCATGCTGCACATTAAAGCTAAAATCTCCTGAAATACAAGTATAAGAATACAGTTTGCAAAACTGAATATTTGGTTTTCCTTATGAAAGTTCAACCACAGGATATTTCTATCCTTAGAGCAACTCTGATTACAGATTCTTTTAGAAGAGCTGTAGTGCTCCACTTTTATGTTGTGAATGCACCAAATTGATCTTCGGGAGAGCAGAAAATGTCTGTTCTTTAGAACCCCTCCAAACTCTGCAAGAATACGTAATAACCTTGGCACATTCAGTTGTAAAATAACCTTTTATTCATTTATGTCCCAGTTCATTAGGATACTGAAGGAGATATATTATTTCAAACATGTACAAATAGTCCCACTGAAATTAAAGAGTGTGTGCCTAAAGTCAGCTATCTGCTAAAATTCCCTGGTGAGTCAGAACTTTAGCATATGAGCTGCTTTTATAGAAACTTGCCATTTAATTAACTTAACCTCTTTTATGCCACAGTGAAGCTTTAGAGAACTATTGTAATATGGTGTTGGAATCATGTAGACCTGAGGGGAAAAAAAAACAGATTTTGGCACATGGCCTATCAGTAAGAACTCTGGTTCATTCTCTTTTCTCAGCATTGGGCCAAAACTCTTCTATCCTTTTCATCCCCAAAGTAGTGAGGATAGGACCACTAAATGTAAAATAATGTATATATAGATATGCATTTTATATGTGGTTAAAAATACCAGTAATGACTTTGCTGCAGAAGATTGTATAGAAAACTACAGTGTTATGTTTTGCTCTCAGAGGAATGTTATTTAATATCATCATGAAAAAGCAATCTTACAGTGTTAGTACCTACTTCTAAGAACATTAGCCACTGTTTTTGAAATAGCCTTATTAAAATGGAATAAACTGTCTAAAATGGAATAAACTTATAAAACTAGTAGAAAAAAAAAAAAAAGAAGCAGTTAGCAAGCTATATAGGATAGTGCTTGCTGTCCTATTCCTCACAAAGAAACCCCATTAAAAACTGGGACTGTCTGGATTCAAAACTAGATTTCATATATACCATTTGTCTGGAACAAAACTACTATCTCAACATTAGCAACAAATATAGGTTGTGATCCTCCTAAAAGCCTCCAGCGTTGGATGAAACTCTGTATTTTGCAATCACAGGAACAGATATCATTCTTCCAAGCACTCTAACCTGCCTGTCTATTGCACTCTGAGTTCAAAATGACCATCAGAATCCCCAAATCCCAGACTTTTTCGTTTGCTATCACTCTATCACTTTCATGATTAAGGCAGTTTGCAGAAATAGTTCCTAAGATGTTCTGAGTCTTACAATAGCAGGTAAATTGCAACCTTAATGTTCTGGTTGCGGAGAGGTAATGACAGTGCAAATTGTGGGCATATCTGTAATCTGTCTCTGCAGCTGTGGCAGGAAACAAGCCAGCTTGGAGCAAAATTCAAGACAGGGACTCTTCGATGAAGCATAAAGACATCTTTAGAGCACAGGATAGTTGCAGAGGTAATACCAGTTTATTAGGGTTTCTTATTTATTTACTTCTGGATTTGGGACAAACTTACTCATTGAAGTTGGACTCTGACTTAAAATAAAGAGGACATGAAGGGCAATAAAAAAAACCCAGACACTTAGTGCTACAAGCGTCAGAGCAGCGAGCCATACGACCACAGATCTATTCCTGGAACTGCTGCCGTTCGTCTGTGCTTCAGCTCTTGCCCTCCGCCTGCCGAGATGACAACAGGCCCCTGGAGCAGACAACGTGGGTGGGAGACGCTCACCACATGCTGACTTCTGCATCTGAGCTAGTCACCCTCAGCCCCTTGCCAGGGTGCACCTCCTCTCCTCCTAATTTGTCAGTCTGCAGGAGGTCAGATGTGCTTGTGCTCTCACTCTGCCTGATTGTCTCCTGGGATTATTTGCAGGGACTTCCACATGTCTGGCTCATGGTCAGCCCCATGCTAGATGTGGACACGTGGCAGAGCTTAAGGCATAGAAGGGCAAACTCCCAAAACAGTGGGATATGGGAACTGCAGCACTGTAGCACTGTAGGTAATAGTTGTAAATACAGTTTTGTGTGTGATTTGTTGCCGTTGCTGCAGGCTGCGTAGAATTTCTTACAGCCTCACCTATTTGCCCTTGCATTTGTGGAGTAAAATAAAGCTACTTTCTTTTTTTTCTGTAACTTTCTACATCTGTGCTCACCTGTCACAGCCTCCATGGGGGCACAAAACATGTCAGTGTTGCATCAGTGACTTTTGATCAGTGATGATAACATGCGAGCAGTAGCCCTTAAGAAATGCTGATTCTGGCACAGAACCATTTACATAGAATTTCTATTCAGCAAAATCATCTTTCTGTTCATTTTCATACTAATAATACTATTTCATGCTATAATTCTCCACTTTAAAGTAGAACCAACTGAAAAAGCCCACTTCAAGTAAAATAGACTCCTCCAAAGGTTTTTAATGCATGTAAATGGCTTTGTACAACTGCATATCTCTTTCTAATACACCATTATCAATTTAGTTCAGATGTATGAATCTAGAACAGAATCCATCACCTCTAGTCTCACTTTTTTGCAGTGGAAATCATGCATAGTTCAGAACTACTAACATGAAGAAGTATGTTTATCAGAATGGTTTTATAGAGAAGATATTGTTGGTTGTGTGAATTAATTAGTTCTACTAACTTGTTTATAATATTTTTTGTCTGTATTGATTTTAATCCCTAAAAAATAAAAACGCAAGCTAATTGTTTGACTTTATGAAACAGTTTATTTGTCTGTCCCTTCCTTGTCCTGCCTCCTCTGCTGGTTGATAGTTATTAACAGAAATAAGCTCTGGGGCCACAATTGAAATGTCCTTGGTTGTAAGTGAGTAGTGTTTAATGTGTGTTTCACAGATGAGAATGCTATGGAATTCAGAGGAGTTCAGAAGAACCTGCCTTACAGTATTTAGATAATATTCTTATTTTTATTTATTTTTTTCTTATTCTGTATGTTTTCATGGTAAATTTCACAGATAAAAGTAATGCAAACTCTTAGTAGAGCAGCCAGTAAACCCCAGATGGTGAGAGCCAGGCAGTCTTTTGAGAACCAGCCTTCTCTTTCAAAGTGTTCATGTTTTAAAATAAGAATATGTAATCAGCTAGGTTCTCCCTGTAGTGCTGTCCTTGCCAGAAAATAGTAGTTTTGTGGACCAGAAGTAATGGTGATAGGAGTATGCCACCAAGGTAATTCCTAGGGAAGGGAGGATCCCTAAGGGGCCAGATTGACTTATTCACTTGCTTAAAATCTATTCATGCTACAGCAGTAGCACATTTTTTTTTTTTTTCTTTCAGGATGCAAGCTGTGATTCATTTGTGTGTTTGTGTTTTTCCTGGGATAATCCATTTACTCCTGATGATAAAATACACATAGGTTCTAGGGGAAAGTATCAGTGTTGCTTGTTTAACCAAGAGTTGTGGAAAATAAAGCTTTTGACTTTTTAACGTCTTTTTTATAGTCTCATACTACTTCTCATTACCATGAGGGGAATGATTCTGCTATATTGCCCTTGTAACTAGGAGCAAGAATGTTTCACTGACCAAGGCTTGGAGAAGGGAGAGTGGAGGAAATCAGTCTATTCTTTGTGATTGTAACAACGGGCATTTTTACTATTTAAGGGCTCTGTGCCTTTGTTACATTCTCCAGTGGTAACCGAGACTTGATCAATGGGTTGATCTATTTCTCAAGATTTCCTCAGTTATAGGTTAACTTAATTAACATATTAAAGTCAATCTGGATATGAAGCTTCAAGGAACCTTTTTTTTTCACATCTTATTATTTATAATGTACTAATTGATTTGCCTGATTTGTTTTATGCTCAGTTTTAAAATTGTGATAACCCAAAAGAAAAGCCCCCAGAACAGAGTTATCAAGAAGCTTTTCAAATATTCTAAAAATTATTGCTATGATTTGGAATAAGGTACTGGAGGAAATTTAGCCCTATTGTGATAAAGAAGGGATCTCTGGGATGAAAGTGTTTGGCAGAATGAGTACAGTCTAATTTATATATGCACATAAAGTGCCAATTGAAACTTTGTGTCAGAGAAGTCAAGACCTGCTTCAATATTTGGAAGAAAAAAATTGGAGTTTACTTTCCTCTCTGTCTCCTACTATCAATGTAATGAGGGCTGTATTTCTATGGCTATGTTTCTATCAGTATTTCTTAAATATATATGGTATAATACTTTAAATATTTTCAGTATCTCATTATTTTTGAATTCTTTAGCAGTTTTTCATTAAAACAGCAAACCACACTTCATTTTATGAGATGTACATCAATTTGTATTTGCTTTTTGTATTTAACTCCTTCAGTTATTAAGGATTTTAGCAGTTTGCTTAGCAAATTGGTACTGCCAGTTGCAGGCTTTAAGCTGACACTATGGAGAACAAGTATGAAAAAACAAATGGTAAGTGGGATTCAGAATGAGCTGTGCTATTGAATATCCTTACATCTTTGGTACATTATAGTAATAAAATGAAATATACAATTTAGTTATCTTGTGTAGTCTGGCAATTTTATCTATTTTCTAGTAGACTCCTTCTGGGAGGAGGAAGAAAGAAGGGGTACACTGTACACAGAGTGCTAGAAGTGAAAAACTTTATACTTTCAAATGATTTTATAGCTTTTGTCTACATGAAGAGGGGGGAAAGTCTGGGCATATGCAATTTCTCCCTTACATTATTAACAGTGCGAGGAAATGCTTGTCCTTGACACTGGGTATTTCGACTGCATTCAGCTGTGATTTTCAAATCAACCCTCCCTGTAAGTATTAAAGCTCCCAAAGTACCTTATTCTAGAAGAGAGGTTAGGCATTAGACTTCTTTGTTGTTGTTATTTTTTTCCTGACATGCAAAGAGCAGATATAATCAAACTTCCATTAGGGAAAACCAGGGGAGTATTTTTTTTCAGGTGTTGCATCTTCTGGTAGAGTAGTTTTCTGTCGAAATTAGTGTCTGCCACTTTAAATACACAGGTCGTTAGTGGTGTTCCATTATGATGAGCTATGCTATCTGCAATTCAAATGCCGTTCCCCAGGGAGAGAGGGAGAGAGAGAAATTCCTGTGAATGCAAAGCTTGGATAACAGCCTCATATGTAGTTATACAGGTCACTGCCTTCTGCATTTTTATGGTGGTGAATCTTTATAAACCATGCAGTGCTTACTCTCCTGGTCAGAAATATATAGTAAATCCTCTTGAGTCCACAGGGAATTTTTAGGACAGGTATGCCTCTTGCAAAATAGGATTGAATTATGAATATTCTCAAAAATCTTCTAATGTACTTGGATTAACACTGAGCCTTCTTGGACATGTCTGTGTGTTATAGATGTTAAATGAGGCATTGTATACGCATATATTAGTCCATGCATTCCCCTGGCTTACCTCAGCTGGAATCCTAATTATTTGGGTAATGTAGCTTCCTGTCATATTTGGGAGGGATTCTTGTCATGCAAAATTAATTCGTCCTCTCTGCTCATATTGGGTCTTTGAGCAGAAGATGAGCCTTTTTACGTCAGTATAATTTCTTTTTCTGCGCATCTTTTTTTTTTCAGTAGAAATGAGTGCAGTGGGGTTAGAATTTCACTGAGAACCTGAGAAGAAGCAGTAAGTGGGACAGAGATGCATTGCCAAGACTGAGACTACTTTTTGAGTCCAGGTCTCTGCTTCTGCCACGTCCTGATTTTGTATAATGATGTGCAGTGCACCTCGCCTCTTGCTCCCCTGTTCCTTAATCTTCACGGAACTGAAAAGGATGGACATCTAAGCTAGGAAGGAGTGGCAGCACTTCCATGATCCAAATGAATGGAAAACGAGGGCCTAAGAAAGCCATCAGATAACTCTGGGAGCAGCTTGTCACATTGGTCTGCCTTGTTGCCAATTGCGCTAGCAAAAGTGAAATCTTTAATGTCACTTGCCTCACCAGGTGAACTGAAGTAAATAATGAAAGCAGCTTTGTTCATTTTGATGTTTCAGTGAAAGTCTTATTGCTTCCTGAGAAAGGACCAGCATGATAGTTGGACTTGGAGGGTGGGAACTGAAATTTAACCAAGAATAGAAGAGGAAAAGAACAGACTAAATTTTGCTTGATGTTATCCCTCCCAGCTGGCACATTGTATGTTCACTTTTTAGAAGCACTTCTGAGCAATATTTAAAAAAAGAAAATAAGGAGCATAAAACTTAAACCCTCCTATATAAATATATAATAAATTTATTCCATATATATGCTTGAAAGAGTTGAAATTTTTCAGATAAAATATCTTCCATGGAAAACCATCTCTTTTTTATAAATACATTATCTTTTTTCAAGATAAAGGAATCATTATTCATCAAGTATTTATGAGACATCTATGTACACAAAGAATAATATAAAATATTCAAGACCACAGAGTACTTGCAATTATTATTTACATAAGAAATACACCTTGAAAATGCAAAACATTATCCTTTGGTGTAGAATAGATTAGAAGCATCTTTTGTGTGTTTTATTTAAATTTTATGATTAGCTGTAATCTGGAATAGATTTGTTTCAACTGGCAGATGCTCTTTTTCAGTGTGAGAAACAGTAGCTTTAAAATTTGTGTTGTGTGGTAAGATGAAGATATTGAGCTTTGAATGCTTCAGAGAAGAGAAATTGAAGTAATATCTCTGTGAGGGCTGTCACGACTTATTCCAGATTTTCTTGATTTCATGTTGATGCTCTGTTTCAGGTTGGATTCTAAATATTGGCCTTTGAACCCTACAAAAGCCATCTTGGCTTTCTCCAAAACCAACAGTGAGAAAATATCAGGAGAGGTTGACTTCTGCAGGAGCTTTTTCACTGATAATGATCTGTGCTCCTTGATGGGTAAACAACAGAAGACATCCTTAAATCGGCTGAAATAGGCACTCACATTTTCTTCGTACTCAGAAGAAATCTCTTCTGAGGTATCTGGTACACTGGTGCCTCTGACACCAACTCTTTTCCCAGATGATATTATGACTGGCCTGCCTGGAAAAAGAATCTGATTAATACAAGCCCCCACACTTCATGCTAGGAGCAGTTTTACTCATGCAAGTTGTGACTTACCTGTTAAGAAACAGTGTCAGAGACAGATCCATGATCTCAAAACCTACAGACCTGCTTGGCTCTACACTGCCTGGGCCAACTCCTCTAAAAGCGATCTGTCCTTATTCGCAGTATACAGTGCCAAGATGTGAAGATCTTCCAGTAGAGTGTCATCAGGCATGGATCATGCCATTACTACTTTTATTATTGTTATTATTACCAATCTATTAATTCAGATTAGAGTGTTTGTAGCAAAGTGAGATCAGTGCTGCATGCATCTTATTGAGTCTGTATGACACAAAAGTAGGTAAAGGTAATGCACTCATGAGATGCGGCGTAAAGGGACACAGAAGATATCTGAGGATGAAAAAACTGGTAGGATAATTTTGGACAGCAATATAATATGAAGAAGCTAAACTGATCAGCATCTTGACCATTCATATTACTTGGAGAAGTCCATGGAAGACTCTTTCCTTCAGATGGTGCCCAGCCATTTCCTTGCAGAGACATAGCTGGACTGATCCAGCGTAAATTCAGGGAGAAAGCTAAGAAGTGGTGGAGAATATGAAAATCAGTCTCTGAGAGCTCTCCTTGGACCTTCCAGGGGGAAAGTATCTACTGGGGCTGCACAACAAGCAAAGAGGTCAAAAAGTGTAGGTTATCTTGACCAACTCTTTCTGGAAGGTGAATGTACAAATGAGGTTTAAGGCTATCACTGTATGTAATAAAAGAAACATGCAAGCAGTGATGAAAAGGTACAATTGTTCATGCTTTCATTATGATTCTTGTAGTTGTTACTCATACAGTGCACTTCAACGGTGCCAGAAAACTTTCAGTCCATAAACTATAAGCTCTTTGAATCTTCATTTGATTTCCATTAAAAACCTAATTGAAAATTTGGTCTGTTCCTGAAATAATGGAATTGAAGATATTTTTAGCTATATCTAGGCTTACATATTCTCTTTTTTAAATCTTTATATATTGAAGTAATTGTGATCTGATTGCAGAAGTGAGTCTGAATGGTAAAGACAACCTAATAATGCATGCAGTGTAATATCCTTTTTTGCTTTATTTATTTATTTATTTTTGTCTAGGTGGAAGCTCTGCAATATTTTCTTCTTACAGTAGATGGCAGACATAGACTACATATTCCCTTATAATTTACTTTTGTTAAAATCTAAACAGGAGGATTATCCTATTTTCTAAAAATCTATATTAGTGTTTAGGAGCATCTGCATGGTAAAAAATCTATATCTTCTTAAACAGTTCTGTTTTAAGTACACTGTTACAATACTGAATAATGATAATAATAATAATAATAAAGCTCAGGTTAGAATGAGAATGGATTGGAATTAAATCATTTCTGCTGCATTAACCTTGAAGTCAAACCTGTTTGTTTCTCATGTTTTCATTTTCCTGGAGTTAAACATGAGGAAAATTTTTTCTGTGAAAGAATAGTTGCTTGCATACACAACAAGCAATATGCTAGGTCTAGTATGCAAGAGATTATTTGAATATGGTTTAATTTCTTCTAGTAGCTTTATATAAAGAGTTACTGAGCATCTATTGATCAAAACAGAGTTACATGGGAAGAATGTTAAATAACAGATTAAAGTATTACAAAGGTATTTTTGCTGATAGCTATTGGAGCTATGGCAGACCCTGGAGGTGTGTTGCTGAGCCACGGATGACATCAGAGGCATTAATTCTTGCATGCTCTTGTTAAAAGCAGAATAAAAATGGAATCACTCTTAAAAAAAAAAAAAAAGTTGTACTAGTATGAATGGCAGGGAAGAGGTATGGACATTAGAATTTTTAATTTTGTAAAAGAATATTTTCATATAAATATGTTAACTTTTGCTTATTGCTGCTGTTTTTAATTTATGTGGGTTTTACCAGACTCTTGCAGTGTGGGTTGCTCTACTATTTTTTATATATGCTGTTACAGTGTGCTTATCATCATAATACCTAAGTGCCTTATGGTAGTGCACTGAATAATTAACATCCACTGCATATTTGTACTGTCAGCATCTCCCAAGGAGACAAGTTTGTATGAAAGAGAATTTCTTTTGGCAATTAAAACAATGCACAAACACACAGTGATATGTGCTAGAGGGGCACACTCCAAGAAATATGCATTGTAATTAGAGAAATCTGCTGATTCTTTAATTCCTGTGGTAGGGTAAGACATTCTTGTTTTCTGTTAGCTCTGTTTTTCATGCATTTGCTTTTGCTGCAAAAAGGTGAAGGGCCATTGTTTCAAGAGAACATGTTTATTGGAATTTTAACTCATGCATGTGATTACAGAAGTTGTGCATGCTTATTTTATAAGCTTGTAATAGAATCAGTAGAGATATAACAGAATTTGGAAGGAACTTTTAGACTGCTCTCCGTACAATTTATATTCCATTAATTGTTGCTAGTTTTCCTGTGCTAGTATTCTTAACAAAATCCTTTAAAATTCTACTGCAACAAGCTAACAAGTGTTACCTTGAAAACACATCCTGTTGTCTTTTTTTCTTTCATCATTCCTTCTGTCCTTGCTAATCAGATTGCTATATTGTCATGCTAGCCAAGGGCAACACATATTTGGGTGACTGCTGTTGCTGGGAATCAAGGATATATACTGAAAGATATATGCATGATATATTGTCCTTGTGTAGCTAACAGCCTGGTCGCTTTATGTAACTATTATCACTGTGAATGGAATGGATGAGAACTCTCCTCTTGCATCCAAGAACAAAATCTGTTAAAGTGGTGATGCTGCATTGTGTCTGAAACTGATCCTTATATTACTCTAATTAAATAAAAAGTATATTTAAAAAAATCAGTTGGCCCACCTTTTGTAGCTTTGCTTCCTTACCACTCTTCTTTTCCAAAACAGAAATTATTCCATTTGACTTTTGTTAATATTAGTTGCATATACTTATCTATCAATTGCCGATGTTTTGTAATAGTAAGTACACAGGAATAATTAATTCTGTGATTACTTGTATGTCCTCTTTCAATTAGTGGCCATTTTGCAATCCAATTGCATTGTGACTGATGAACAAAGAAACAAGTCTTTGTTTGACCCTTCTAAGAAAAATTGAAGAGATAAATCAAGCTTTTTTTTTGGTTTCTGTTTTCTTAGTGATAATCATTTGTATTCACGTAGAAACTAAGCATCACAATCTCAGTATTCCCATTCTGCACCATACTCTAAAACACAGAACAAAAATCAGTCTCAAAGCTTACAATCAGTGTACAAAATAAGGTGCATGAAGAAAAAGATAGCATTTTGAATGTCAAATGATCTTGTCTTTATGCCCTGTGAAGCCTGAGCTAGGGATTTATAGCTATTTATAGCTTTTAAAGCACGTTTATATTTAATTATCACAAAAGTACTGCAATACTGCTTTTCCATTCAACCAGGGAACAGAAAAAAACACACATATTGGAAACAATGTCTGTGTTTCTGTGAAAGCTACTTCCTTCACAGACCACTACAGCTGAGAGATTGCCTCTCATCTCTGTTTCTCTCAACCTCTGTTGACTCTTTCAGGTACTGGAGTTTTAGAAGATGAAAATTTCCATGAGCAATAGTGGAATAACTAGATCCCTTTGTGTAATACATAAAATGGCCTCAATAAGAAAATAATAATTGTATTTGCCATTTCCATCTCATTATCTTTTAGGAGAATTATAAGTAGCTGGCTTTAGACTTGTCTTGAAAAAGGGTAGAACTAGCAAATATTTATTTAAAAGCCTTTATTTTTGAATTCTGAATTTTAGATTTCATTAAAACTGAAACTTATTCCAGTTTGTGTCACGTATTAAAATATTACTGACAACATTAATATAAAGATTGTTAGAATAAACTGAAAATATGTGGTTTATTTTAAATTAAAGATCCAGGATACTGTGGATCTAGACCATTTGGTTTTAAATTTCTGTATAACTGTATAGAGTTATATATGCTAATTTAACCTTGGTCACAGTATTTAAATTCATGAATGCATTTTGTTCATGGTCATCATTGAGACAAGAGGATAATTGTCTTGAGAATCTGGAAGCATCTCTGGCTATTATTCTGAATTAGACTTCAGGAAGTGCTTCAGATGTTTTCATGAGTTTATTTTTAAATACATATTTTTCATCACTATTCTGTCAGGCAGGGCTGTTAATATTTGCACTAGAAACACAAGTTACCTTCTGATAAAAGCTTTGCTAAATATATGGGTGCTGCCTTAGCTTTAGCTTTGATAATATTTAAATTAAACCACTAATTTAGGATATTAGCTGTTATCTCTTCGCCTGAAAACTTGCGCAAAATCGTCCATTGTTGATCGCATATTGCTGTATTTATCCCCTTCTTTGTCATCAGACACCATTGTTACAGTAGAATGAAAATACTTTTGCAATAGTATGGTTCAGAGACCTATGGCACAGTAGCCTAAGATTCTGACAATCATAGCTTCAATACGTCAAAAACTTGGTTTTCGGCCTCCTTCACTCACTAAAGGCCTTCATTTGCATGTACTTTTCAGGTATTTTAAACATGTATTCTAGCTCCTTTAGGAAACAGTAGGAATAAATAGGAATAACTGTGCAAAGTTGATGCAGGAATAAATAGGAATAACTGTGCAAAGTTGATGCCTATGCTATGTGGGAAGCGGAAGTAGTTTAACAGTGAACTATCTGGCATTGAAATATAAGATTTTTTTTCTTTGCATTTTATTGTATTTTTTGTATAGCAAAAACATGAGAGCTTTATGTCTACATTTAACCTTTTCACAGGTCATGTTCAGTGTACATACAAACTGAGGCCAAACATGTTTTACCTTAAGTTGGTTTACTTCACAGAGTTGCTTACTCCTTAATATTGTCTGATGCATAAGACTCTCAATCTATTTTATCAGGATTAAACTAGGAAAAATCTGAAGTACTATCTGCTTAATTGTAAATCATGGCATCTTTATTCCACCAACTCAGAATCTGATTCTAGATCTCTTGTTTTATAGACAAACTGCTGAAATATCAGAGTATGTTAGCAATGTATGACTTCTACTTGAGATGTTTCAGAGTTGCTTTGTGATTTAAAGGTTATAGTCCGTGTCATTCTCTCTTCCTTACCCACAGAAAATACTTATGCATATGTCTGAAATTCTAAGTATGTAAGTTTCTGCTTTGAGTATTTGCACAGTTATGGAATTTTTATCTTTTTTAATTTGCTCCACGTGAAAAAAAAAAAAAAAGAAGAAAATAGGTCAAAGAGAATGAAGCTGGAATATTAGCTAGAGACTCAGCAGACTTGATTTATGTCTTGATTTCCCAACTGTAGAATGAAGAAAATATCCAGTGTGCTGTTAAGCCAAATACTCTTTAGAAATTGTGCTATATCTTATTCTAGTAAGAGAAACCATAGATAGAGTGTCTCTTCTGAAATCAGCCTGTTGAAAGTTGCACAGAACAGATTTATAATAATTATGCAAGCTTCCATCAGGGATTTAATCCCTGTAACTGCCTTTGGCTAAGCTCTGGGGACTGGGACTCAGGTCACAGCCTAAGATATCTAAATTTCAGTCTGCAATGCAGATGTATAAGCTGTCATTGCATTGAGTGGATGTCCACTCAGTATGATCAACTCAGTTGACTAAATGTAGCTATCTCAATTTGGAGATAAAAGTAGTCTTTGACTTTCATTCAAGGGCCAAGTGGGCCAAAAATGCCCAGCTCTTTGGTTTCTCTAAAGGTCACAGAGGACTGTGGGTTTGCACTGGCATGTTGTGCATGTGAATTGAGTTCAAGGTTAGTTCAAATTCAAACACAGTACAAGCTCCAGAACATCTCCATAAGCCTGAATCACACTCTTGCCTTGTGTATTTACAAGAAGACAAATCACTTTTTTTTTTTAAACCTAAAGAAAGACAAAATGTGTTCAATTAAAGTTTGGTCGAAGCAGTGAAATTATATGAACTAGACTAAAAAGAATGGAAAATGAAGATATATTTTCAAGATAACTCTTTCCAGTGCTATCTGAACAGTAAAACTGCTTCACTGAAAGTTTGTCTGTGGAGGAAATAGGAAGAGGTGAATAAAGGACATAGATGACTTCCAGAATTCCTGAGAGAAAAATGCATCTCTAAAAATGGAACAACTCATGCAGAGATTGATAGAGACTTTTACACTTTTAAGAACTTAGGACAAAATATAGGATGTTGCAAGGATGAGACGGGGATATTTTTCCCTGTCCTGACAGAAGCTATGCCAGTAATAGAGAAAAAAAAAAAAAAAAANACTGTGGTCCTGTAGTAGAATAGTTACCTTTTTTTTTTTTCTGTTGCAATAGGTAAGACATGGCTCTAGCTCTGGTATTGTTCTGGAGACTTCCTATATTCTCTGAATTAAGGAGTTAGTGGGTAAATGTTGGAAATAGGAGTGCAAAATATAGCAAGGGAGGGGGAGATAGAAAGGGAGGGTTTCTTCCCTTTTGTCAGCACTTCCTCTTGAGTTGTCTGGGCTTTTGGCTGATTTTCCTTCTCTTTAAAATTTTCTTCATCACTGCTAGAAGCAACAGTCTTTCTCCAAACCAAAAGTCTTTCTGTAAAGCCTTTTGGTATGTAAAGCTAGAATTTCAGTGTATTTATCCTCAACTCCAGACTTTTGGTATGTAAAGTTAGAATTTCAGTGTATTTATCCTCAACTCCAGACTTTATTGAAGCTGGGAGAAACATACCTGAGTGAAGCCACAGTAGTGCAGAGATGAGCCCATCATTTCTTTTGGCACAAGACACATTGACTTCAAAACACAAGTTGGAAGAGCTCTATATATTTATGACTGCAGAATGGTCTTCAGTTTAGAGGCTGTAATGGTCCTCTATAATAGTTTTCAGGTGACAGCTATTCTCCCTCAATTGCTGTGTGATTTGAGGTAATAGTGGTAAGGGGACCCTTAAATATTTGCATCCACTCATTTTTAAACATCTGATGCAGGTGTTAGGATGCACAAATCTTCTCAGGCACTAGGTCCAATTATTTGGAGCTTAAAAACAATTTTTTTTCTAAGTCACAGAAAACATATTTTTTTTTAAGTGTGGTATCCAGAGACATCTTGAGGTTGTTATTAATATGCGACTATTATTAATTGTAAGAATGGGATGTAATGCTTTACTAAGCAGCTCTATATAGAGAGATCTCACTGGCATCAATACTTGTTTATTATTTTTGTTATCAGTGATTATGATCAATGATATGTTGAACATTTCAAGAACTTTTAAAGTCTCGATCTGAGCTCATAGTCTCATTTTGCCAGGCACTACAAAAAGACACAGAAATGGACTCTGCATCTCTTTAGGTATAAATAGATGTGGAGCACAGAAAGTTACTGCAGGCCTCATCTTAATAGCAGAGAGGACTTCTAACTAATACAAATTCCTTTAGGTTTTTTCTTTTTATTATTTTTAGTTTCCTGAGGATATGATTTTAAAAAATGCATTCCAGATGCAGTAGAATGTTTTTGTGCATTGTTCCGGAATATAGGGGTTAACTACTAATATGTTTTCTGCTTCACTCATTAAAAATAAAAATCTGTAGTACAACTTTGTTAGATCTTCTACAAGTGAACATTTATAGCTTTCAAAGTAATTTTCAATAGTCAAACTATTGATATATAGCGATAAAAACCAGGTATAACTGTGTACGACCATGAATAGGAAGTGATTAAGCTAGCAGAGGATCTAGCTCAGTATGTTTATTTAGCAAATCAGTGAGAAAATGGAAAAAAAAAAAAAAAAA
The DNA here is from genome assembly GCA_013398315.1 of Nothoprocta pentlandii. NCBI lineage: Eukaryota > Metazoa > Chordata > Aves > Tinamiformes > Tinamidae > Nothoprocta > Nothoprocta pentlandii. The sequence goes on along the minus strand of VZSG01000540.1, from coordinate 338,280 downwards.
AAGATTAAACCTGTCATATCAATACCTATAATTTATATTCAAAAGCATGGTATTGAGCAGTACTAACTTAAGATTCCAAGTGTAGACCATGCCTAATGAAAGCAAGATCTTTCATCACAGATTGGTCATGAGGCTATAAATAAGTAGTTACTCTGACTTCTTGTAATATAACAATAAATGGAGCCATATCCTATTAGATATAAATCACAGAATGGTTAAGATTGGAAGGGACCTCTAGAGATCATCTAGTCCAAACCCCCTGCTCCAGCAGGGACACCCAGAGCACGGGGCACAGGGTGACATCCAGGCGGGTTTTGAAGATCTCCAGAGAAGGAGACTCCACAACCTCCCTGGGCAGCCTGTTCCAGTGCTCTGTCACCCTCACAGTGAAGTTCTTCCTCACATGCACATAGAACTTCCAATGTTTCAACTTGTATCCAGTCTCCTTTGTCCTGTCACTGGCCACCAAGGAGAAGAGTTTGATCCCTTCTTCCCTACATTCTCATCTCAGACAAATGAACATGTTGATAAGATTCCCTCTCAACCTTCTCTTCTCTAGGCTAAACAGGCCCAACTCAGTCTTTTCTCATACAAGAGATACTCCAGTTGCTTAATCATCTCTATTGCTCTCCGCTGGACCCTCTCGAGAAGCTCCACATCACTCTTCTACTGGGGAGCCAGAACTACACGCAATACTCCAGGTGTGGCCTCACCACAGCTGAGTAGAGGGACAGGATCCCCTCCCTTGACTTGCTGGCAACATTCCTCCAGATGCAGGCTATCATCCTCGTGGCCTTCTTGGCCACCAGGGCACACTGCTGACTCATAGTTAACTTGGTGTCAACTAGGACTCCCAGGTCCCTCTCCGTGGAGCTGCTCTCCAGCAGGTCAATCCCTAATCTGTACTGGTGTCTGGAGTTATTTTTCCCAGGTGCAGGACCCTGCACTTGTCCTCGTTGAACCTCAGGAGGTTCTTCTCTGCCCAACTCTCCAGCCTGTCCAGGTCCCTCTGGATGGCAGCACAGCCTTCTGGAGTGTCAGCCACTCCACTCAGCTTGGTATCATCCCCAGACTTGCTCAGGGTGCACTCTGTGCCCTCGTCCAGGTCATTGATGAACAATCAAATCAAGAAATGTTTCATTTCTCTGTTGCTCAAGAAGGCTTTTCTGAAGATTTAAAGAAATCTCAAGTTTGATCTTGTGTTTATCTGCTTCCTTTGCAATGCTTGTCTCTCTTTGCTTCCCTTTTCACTTCCATCAGAATTCTGAAAATGAGCAAATGCATTTTTTCCTGATCATATTTATATAGGGTCAGAAAGAATTGATTATTCATGAAATTAAATTCAAAACATTTTTTGGACTACAGAAAAGTACATGTCTTTTTCATCTTTACTTAAAAACATGTGCAGAAAAATAAGAGTTTGGGAGACAGCTTACATTTTTACAACAGGATGCTACAGCCTGGATTGTGTGGGTACAGCTTGTACAGTGACCTCCTGCAAGATACATGTCTCAATTCAGCATTTGGATGTTTCATTTTCATAGACATTCATCTTATTGATTGCAGTAGAAAAGACAACAGATACAACAAATATTATAAAAGTCATTGCTGTTCAAATGAATACTTCTTTTTGTCCTACGTAAAGACTCAACACTGTAATTTGAAAATGTTTCCAATAACATGGGAAGGTACTTCTCTGAATCTGACATCTTCAATGCAATTTTACTGGGGCACGTCACATGTGATTTCAATATATATTGCAAGCACAAAACCTTTATGTTTTCTACAAGTTTTAGAGCATTCAGGCAGATACTTTAGCATATACCTTACTGTCTTTTATCACCTAAATCTGGCACTTGAGAAGAATATCCTGTGTTTGGCAATTCATAGTGCCAATTAAAGCTGTGGACAGATAGGATTGGCTTCATCTGTCCTAATTTAAACATCTGAAAGACTCTTGATTCTTAAATCTAAGCTAGTTGCCCCAGACTTCCCTGACAGCCAAATAAGGAAAATAGATGCCTCCTAAGAATGATTCATCTCATTCTCAGTAGTGTTTAAAGTAGCTCTTTAGGGTAGAATTACCTGAAAATGTGTCTTTCATCCAGAAAGAGAATCTCTGGCATTAGATCTCAATGTCTGTCTTGTAGAAGTCCAGAGTCAGCCAGTCCAAGTCACCTTTGTGACTTCACCACTGAGCTATCTGAAAACATCAAGAACTTAGGCTGGTTCAAGGGATCATGTGAATACTCCTTGACTCCCTCACATCAAAGATAGCTGAGATTTAACTGCTGATGAAAATGATTTGCCTTTTTTTTTTTTTTTTTCCTGAAAGGGGATATGGGGATCTCAGAGTGAAGTTCTCGCTACCTCTTTTGTGGAGCTGTCTGCAAAGGGGTGACTGCAAGTTGTGGTGCCTGCAGCTCTTGTTAGCTGGCAGGCATTTCGCAAGGAAATTTTGTGGAAGACATGTACATGCATGTGCATAACACAGTGCAAATTTAAGAGAATATTATCTTACAAAGCAAGAACAGTGTAAAAGTGGCATACGTTTTCATAAAAATACTAACAACATACTAAAAAAGCAATGATCAGAAAAGGCTATGATAAAGGCTAATGGACCTTGTACTTTTGCCTATTTGCCTCCTTTTTTTGCTCAGTCTCTTTCCTGTTTTTGCAGGCTTGGCTATAGTCAACAACAGGCAGCACTGCAGTCTACAGCAAGATGCATGAAAGCATGACAGCTCTGCAGACCATTTTCCGAACTTATTTTTGTAGCACCATGAATCTATGTCATTCAGCTTGATCATAGAAAGGAGGATCAGAGCACAGAGTTATGGGCTAAATTTTCACCCCTCACTTCATGCATGAAATCCCAGGGCAACAGCTCAGCTTGAGCTGCCACATGCCCATCTCTGTGACCGATGAGAAAAGTTGGTAACTTTCCAGTATTTTGCCATTTAAGAAAAAGCTGTGAACACAATTGATATTTCATGCTTACTTTTTTCCAGTTGTCTTATCCTTGAATATATGGCTGCTTTATGGTAAATCAAATGTTAAAAAACATGGGCTCAAAGGCTTTATAATGTGTTCTGCATCAAGGGAGAATGCTATGCTGACATAAAATGTACTCTATTTTTATAAATCTGACTATCTCAGTGCTCTACTTTTAGAACATACTGCCAGAAAAAGCATCGTGTTTGATGTTCAAAAGTAGAAAAAAGAGAAAAGGCAAAATAAATTTTTATTCTTATAAAGACCACATAGCCTCTAAAGAGATATAGCTCTTTTAGCATGTGTACATGGGTTTCTTTTTTTTTTTGGTCTGGTCTGGATTTTAGAAACCTTGTAATTGAAGCCTGTGGAAATCTTCAGTTTTGCTTATATAATGCTTTTAAAATGCCTGCGTAAGAAACCTGTTTTTAAGTGTAAAAATTATGAATAAATTTATTACACTTTGTAATATAAACATCATAGATATTGCAGCTTTGTAGAATGTGAAAAAAAGTTTTGTTCTTTTTTTCTTCCAGAAAATGCAACATATATTATATTCAAAAAGGAATGCGTATATTTAATGTTGAGCTTTCTTGAGATTACTGTGAAGTGTTACCATTTGTGACATTAAGCACCATGATTAGACCAGAAATAGTTTTCCTTAGAAGTAATCTGTTAGTATTTTTGTTCATATGTTAAAATGAAGGGCAGCTAGATTTATTATTAGTAAATTAAAATGCTGCAAAATGTGCACATTAATATTTTCCTCAGAATCTTATCTTTTTAAATATTTTGTAACATAATTATGTAAAAGCAAATTCAGTTTTAATATGTCAGATAGTGTTATCATCTTGTAGGCAGCACGCTGAGGTTAATAATGTCAGGAAATATAAAGTGTTTTTGACTGTAAGATTAGACTTCCTATTTGGAAAGGGACTTTAAATTTTATTTCAAAAGTAGCTTTCATGCCCCATGAAATTTAAACTGTGACATTTAGAAAACATTCACTTTATTGTAATATAGTAAAAAAAATTAAGTGTACTTGCTTCTTGTTCAATTCATCAAGACTGCTTCTGTATTCAGATTGGGAATCTTTTTTTCCAAGCAAAAATATGATATTCAATAAATAATCAATGCTGCCAATTGTTCATGCTGAGGAGACAGGTACTCGGGGAGAAAGAATTACTTTAATGTATTCACTGAACTTTGAAAAAAAAAGCCCATCAAGGTATTCAAACATGTTTGGTAATGTTTTCCTGAAAAGGTTTCAGCTTCAAAGAGAATTTACAGAAATATCCAATAAAAACTTAGCAAAGAAGAAGAGAGTAAATGTCTGTCTAATACTGTTACACATCAGTGACAACGTTGCTATTGTCTTTTTTGACATTTATCATCTATTTTGTTCTGGATCATGCATTTTGGTTAAGTGTCAACATTTTAATTATAAATTATTTTCTTAGCATGAACTTTATTTGGTGTAATTTTCAACAGATTTATACAATAACTTAAAAACACATTTCCTATAGATTAATTAGCGCTACTGAAGAAGTCAATCAAAGCATAGAGGACAAGAATTTCAAGCTATCAATTGGAGAGCAAATTTATTATTTGAAATAATAAAAATCTTACAAAATACTCTGTTTAGAATACAGAACAACATAGAGAGAGTCATATCTTCTACATACTGGCTTGGAAAAGAACAATGAGATGCCTCACCACAGAGAAATTCTCATCCAATCCTTATCTCATAGATATACTCTGCTGAATTTTCCATTCAAGAAAGCTGATTGGAAGCCAAGAAAATGATATACTTTGTTCATCAGTGTGTTCTTTGAGTACTAGCCGGGTTTTTTTATGCTTGTTCAGTTGATGCATTTTGCTCTTATTTTATTATGTTAGTGCTTTTGATAGAAAACAATTACCATCCTTATAATTTTAGGAAATCAACTTTTTTAAAGAGTAGCTTAATAAAATATATATATTGTGCATATATGACTGAAGTGAAAGAAAGTAATATTACTCCCACAGAATTCTTAGTGTTGCAGTGCTACTGGCTCTCTCACTCTCATTGATTTCCCTCATGTAAACATGAGGGTCTTTTTGTAAGTAATGAAATGCCAAGGTTCAGTGTAGTGTATCTTTCATTAAATCTGCAGTGATGAAATCTGTTTAATAATGTGCATGGCATACGTCTCCTCTTTTCCTACTTTCATCTGGGATAGAGATGCAATTCAGTTGTGCTTCTTATTTTCCACACATAGTTAATAAAATGCAAGATATTTTAAAGACATTGTGAAATTCCACATTCTTAACAAGTCACACGAGCTTTTGAAATTTTTGCTGCTAAATGGCATAAAGATATCAGTTAAAATATCAGATTAGTAGCTGCAAATAAGCAGTAAAATAGAGAATAATTGCTGAAAAACTGTAGACTCGGTCTTCAATCCTAAATGCTTTTCAGCATTATACATACTTTCATAGACAAGAATAATATGTCTGGAGTTCATGAGATCATTTCTGTGAGTAAAATTGCAGGCTTGCCTACAATCAATATTGTGACTATACTGCAGCTAAATCACATGGAGAATAGATAATTTTATAGGCTAATGTCTTCATAATAATGGGTAACGTTTCATCATTTATTTTGTACTGAGTGCTGGAAATAAAAACAGCATTATGTAAAAGTATCCAAGTTGAATTTACAAAACTCTGAATCTAGGTCAGTACTTTAGATTAGTGATCATATATTAGAGAACTGGAGCTCAGAAGTGATTTGAGACAAGATTCTCTTTGCACTAAATGTACAAGTATATATTAGTCCAGAGGGAGGATTCTATTAGGTAAAATATTTGGGCTCAAAATACACTTTTGTCTAGGATATCAGTGAATTGCTGCTAAGATCAAAAGGGTTTGTCCCTTTTGATCTTAACAAAGGGGAAGGGGAAGGGATTTTCCTAAAATAGCACAAATGTAAACAATCTGTTTATATGTTAATTACATTGACTTATTAAACTTGCTAAGTGCATCCAGTTGTTCATCTTCCTCTAGCTTGAATCAACTTAATTTTCAGTATCTTCAAATATAGCTCCTTCAGACTCCCTTTTTTTTTATAGTTACAGACTCACTGAGGTGATTCATGTATGTAAAATTGTTCTTGTATGCTCTTAATGCAGACTGAAAGTGAGAAAAAGCACATGATTTAATCCATGAAATCCATCCAAGAAAGAAGATCGTTTGTAAACTTGCTGTTTTTAAAAGGAAAGAAAGGTGTTGTATAGCAGCATACAATCACAGAAATACAGAACAGATGAAGTTGGAAGGAACTTATGGAGATCATCTAATCCAACTCCCCTGCCTACAGCAGGCAGACCTACCTATCTGCCTACAGACATCAGAGCAATCACAGAATCACAGAATCACAGAATATTTAAGGTTGGAAGGGACCTCTAGAGATCATCTAGTCCAACCTTCCCACTCAAGCAGGCACACCTACAGCATGTGGCACAGGGCGGCATCCAGGCGGGTTTTGAAGACCTCCAGAGAAGGAGACTCCACAACCCTCCTGGGTAGCCTGTTCCACTGCTCTGTCACCCTCACAGTAAAGAAGTTCTTCCTCACCTGGAGACGGAACTTCCTGTGCTCCAGCTTATGCCCATTACCCCTCGTCCTATCGCTGGCCACCAGTGAAAACAGCTTGTCCCCTTCCTCCCTGCATTCTCCCTTC
>VZSG01000540.1:304574-330731 GCA_013398315.1 Nothoprocta pentlandii | reverse complement strand
GTGTCAAAAGCCTTGCTGAAGTCAAGGTAGACAACATCCATGGCTCTCCCTTCGTCCAGCCAGCCTGTCATCCCATCATAGAAGGCTAATGTACAGTCATGTTCTGAATATCTCTGAGGATAGAGCCTCTCTGGTCAATCTGCTCCAGTGCTTAATCACTCTTTTTCTCTCTTTGCATTACTCAAAAGAGTCTGGCCCCATCCTCTTGACAGTCTCCTTTTACATATTTATGCATATTGATCAGATCCACCCTCAGTCTTTTCTCTAGGCTAAACAGTCCCAGCTCTCTCAGTCTTTCTTTTTATGAAAGGTACTTCAGTTCCTTAATCCTTTTGATGGACCTGTGCCAGTAACTCCATGTTTCTCTTGTATTGGGAAGCCAATCTTGGGAGATTTTTTCTTTATCTTGTGTGATGCAAGGCCACTGTTATGCATTCCTTTTCATTTGCCTCCTTTTTTATCTCTTTATTTTTCTACATATAAGCCACTTATATGAAAATTCTCAAGGCATTTTAGCATTTTATTCAAGCACAATGCTTATTCTAACAGTTATACCTTCCTTACACACTGAAGAAAAAATGTTAAGAACAAATGTATTTAAAAACAAAAAGTAAAATGATCTATCTCTATGCATAGGGCAATAAGTTTGGATAAAATTCCTGGCAAAAGTAAGTTTGTGACACACAGTTATGAGAGCACAGAAATGTCATCTGAATAAAAATGATTGATTTATTAATCTTGAAGATAATCAACACAACTAGTTAGCAGATAATAGTTAAAACTCTACATTTTCAAAAAACTATGAATTTCAATTCCCAAATGTTTGAATTTTAAAGTTAGGATATTCTGGTACTTTAATGAGAGACTTTCATATGTTGTTGGAATCAAAATCAGAAGAGTTTGTTATGATAACATTTAAAATTCAGAGTATTTCCTGTTGTATTTTATAGACTTTAGTAATGGCATAAAAATTGTCAACTAGAAACCAACTTAAATTGTGGCCTAACTCCAACTTTAATGTCTTAAATGTACTGCAGGTGGTTTTGGAAGCTCTGGGGGACATTATCCTGTTACTGATGGAATCAAAGGGAAATCAGTTCACTTCCCATTAAGTTTAAAGGAGCTTTTGAAAGAGTCCAGTCAATTCTAGAAAGTTTTGCACTACAGAAATCACTGGTAATATGCAGCTCCTGTGCTGGCTAGGGAACTCAATCAAAAGTTCTGGTAAAAATCTCTATTATTTTAAGGCATCATATGCTTTGAAAGTCTTGGCTTCCTAATTTCTTTTCATCTAATATCTTCTGGAGCATTTTTTTCTGTCACTGATTCTTCTTAATTTTTTTTTTTCTCATCAAACAACACAGAGCCATATTCAACAAATAGATATATACTTGAATTTCAAGTTCCATAGGAAATCTATGGAAGCCAGGAACATGAGCTCTCTGTTGCAGCTGGATGTGATCCTGATCATGAGGTTAGCTCTGCATAGGTTAAAAGCACAATATGTATTGTGCTTCATGACTTTTTAACTTCCCATGCCATTTGGCTCCCACGTCATTTGGATTCTTAAAATGCTGTTAAGATCAAAATTTCAGATAGCTAAGGAACAAAGCACTGGCAGTTCAAGAGAAGCATGAACAACATCATCAACAACAAGAGATTATTCCTACTGAAAGGGAAGGTTTTCTTGCTCTTGACAAAGAGCAAAATAGTTATGAATAAGCATCTTTTCTGCTGCTGAGAACATCTTTTCTGGAGAGGCATTTGATGTACCGATGCAATCTTAAGAAGACACTATTTAAAAATGTCAGGATAGATGACTAGAATAAATGGGACCAGATTAGGTTGCAACAGCTTCAGGAGAAGCCTGAAATATTAAAAAGCAAAGCAAAAACTTTGTGTGACTTCTGAAAAAAAAAAAAAGCTGCATTTATTAAATGGAGGTGACTATTTTGGTCATCTTGAAGCTCTGTATATATATTTAGAAAACTCAGATAGATGGCTGCCTATTAAATAAGGCTAAGATTTAGCCAGAAACGCCCAGCCTTTATACTGAAGGGACTTTTGGGATCCATGAGTTTGGGACCCATGACGTAGCACTAAGCAGTATGTTAGTAATGTAACTGAGCAATTCCTCTCCTTTGGCAAAGTAGCAGAATTTATAAAGCCTGTTTATAATTCATTTCTGCTGTATGCTAGTGCAACAGAAAATAGCTGTGCTTAATTAAGCAAATGAAAATGAAGACCAAAGCTGTTGTCAAGGGAGGAAGTAGTAGGAAGAGGATTCTCTGGCTAGAGGAACTGAGTTTGAATATAAGCAAAAGAAAGCAAATACTAACACTTCATATGAAAGAGAAAAAAGCAAGGTAAAGGATAAATCTAAAAAGGTAGATTGCTGCTGAACTGGAAAATAGGCCATTTTAGTTAATAAGCCAAATTATTACTAAAATATATGTATTTTGCTATGTTGAAAGATGAGCTGTGATAAAACTGAGATATTAAAACAAGATATTCTGAGAAATTTAATATTAACAAGCCTGCTGGGAACACTAATAGTACGCAAAATTTGTTGCATGTTACTTTAAACCGGACTAATGTAAAGACTTTATTTTTCAAATTGCAAAGACAGTTGCTGCATAGGGAAAAGCATCTGGTGATAAAAGGTGAACAGTGATATTCTTTTAGAATACCTTAAGATTTTAAAAATAATGGTGAACTATTAAGAGAGGTAAAAGATAATACTAAGTACTGTTAAGTAATGTGTCAGCAGATCTCTGATCTTTCAGAAAACCTGACTATGCAACTAAAAGCAAAGATTGTTTCTACTGCAGCTGTCCACTTTGCATTTGATGAATCAACATATATTAGACGCATGGATCAGCTTTTTTTTTTTTTTTTTTTAGATTTATTTTGTCAGTGCTAAAAGCTATAAAATCTCAGAAGATCTATTGTCTGTGCAAACTCTAAATGTTAGACCCAGTAGAGAGGGTATATTCAGTATATCCCTCTAGCCTAAAGCAAAGGGGATGTCCAGCTAAATTCCATGGCTATTTTAAAACCAAGCAGAGTGACTGCAGCTGACTGCAGCTGACTGCAGAACTGTGTGCTTACATGCTCTAAACCATGACAGCTGGTGCCTACACTAGCTATCTTTATGTATACAATCTGTCCTTGTGATTATGTCCCATAAATAAAATTCAAAATTTTGATTTAGCCTGCAATATTTCCTAGAATGGTAAGGGGAGGAGGGTTGTTATTTGTTCGTTCGTTTGTTTTTAAGCTTTAAGGGGAAATGACATAAGGGTTCTGCCATCTTTCTTGCCTGAAATAGGGTGACTCTCACCAGCTTCTTCTGGCTTCAGTAAAACACTGGCTAGCTATGTCCTTACTAATCAATAAGTCAAGACAAAATGATTCAGATTTTGAATTACGTCTCTCTATAGATTATATGGTTGCTCGTGCTTTGTTTTGAAGCCTATGTTTGGAATTTAAAAATGAATAAACAGGTTTTGTCTGTATCTTAAACAAAGATATTACCTTGCTGAGTTCTCTGAAAATAGAAAACTTAAACAACACATCGGCTTGTATCCCCAAATTGTGGATTTACTCCATTCATGCAGTACAGAAGGCTATGGTCTGTGCTATGCTAAGAAAAAAAATATTGAAGAAAATTCTGTTTTGCTAAGAAGTAGTGAAGAAAAAAATGTAATTTCACAGAATCACAGAATCACAGAATATTCAAGGTTGGAAGGGACCTCTAGAGATCACCTAGTCCAACCTTCCCGCTCAAGCAGGCACACCTAGAACATGTGGCAAGGGCGGCAGCCAGGCGGGTTTTGAAGATCTCCAGAGAAGGAGACTCCACAACCTCCCTGGGCAGCCTGTTCCAGTGCTCTGTCACCCTCACAGTAAAGAAGTTCTTCCTCACCTGGAGATGGAATTTCAGTGATTGTTCCACAAAAGATACTTATGTTACTCTTGGGCTATGTTCATATTATTCATAAAAGGTTCAGAACAACATTTAAACACAAAAAATGTATTTATTAAGAACTATTGAATGCCTTTGTCATCTGTTGTTCTATCTTTTCACTCTTTCACTGCGTAGCAGCTACAATCTAGTTGTTCAGACTCTTAAGTGATTTTTGTAAACAATATTTCCACTACAAATGCCTTTTACAATGTCTTTCTCAGACAGAAAAAAATCATTGTTTCTGGGCATGTTGTCAACATGTTCCTGCTTGTAAATAAAATCTTATAACTTTGAAGAGTGTGTTGTTTATACCTTGCCTGATTCTTCATACATATGCTTTCATTTCGTACTTGTAATTTAACATTATTGCTCAGTCTTCTGCCTGCATTAATCAGGAATGCAGTCATTCCCTAATGGCCAACATGTGAATTTACAGAAAAAGGCAGTTCATGATATATACAAATTTAATGGAAATCATCATCATGTGTTAAGTTTCATTCTGATTGGCAATAAATATCCAATTTTGCTGCCAGGTAAATGTGTAGAGATTTAGAATTGTATTATGAATGTTCTACTAGTCCTTATAAGTTGTCTTCATAATCTTTAAAACTCATTATGTTTACATGTAAATATCAAAGCCAATACTATAGAAAATATGTATGAGGAACATGGAGCTTCTCTGCAGTAAATTATTGGTGCATCAGGCATGCCTGCATGTGCCACCTGGAGTGAATGACAAGCTCCAGACCTGGACCATACTATGTAGCATACCAGCATGAAGGCCATACTGGTGTCCTCTTTTCTCCGCATGTTTAGGTTTCTTTCCTGTTAAATAAAGGAAGGAAGAGAGGTGCATGCCCATATCTCACATTAGCATTTCAGTTTCACATACACATGAGGCTTTCATGTGACAAAGTCTCTAGGGGAACCTATATTCATCTAAAGCAGTAGCCAGGAGGATATCTACAGATACCACTGAAGACCTCAGCTTAGAGAACTGCTTTGGATCCTTTCTCTCGAAAGGTTTACTTCCATCAGCTTCCTTTTAACTGCTTTGGGGGTGGGATTTGGTTGCCTATACATAGGTATTTAGTACCATTTGAAATGCAGAAAGTACACATGTAGCTTCAAGCTGCCACCCAGACTCCTGGGCTGGGAGCTCCCAGCACTCCTCTTTCATGTCCACAAGGCCCAGACGGACATCTCAGACACCTCAGGGCATCCCAGGTGTAGCTAGGGGAGTATAGCTGAACAACTTTATTTCCCTAGATTTCCACTCATCATGTTTATATTTAGACATCTTTATGTAAATATCTACATTTAGGTGTCTGAAGAAAATTTCATCTGAGTTCTGAATGCATGCACTGAGAAAATAATCTAAAATAGAGGGTGTCTTAAGGATATGATGGGAATACTACTGAAATGAAGCATATTTAATATAAATTATGTAAAGCATAGCAGAAAAAAAAGTTTTCTGTGAATTTGGAATCTTTCAAACATTTCCTGTTTGTGCATCTCTATTATTTCCTGTTAATACTTTCAGAACTCATTATGAATTAGGCTTTTTTTGTCATTCTGCTTATAAACACCAAGACTAATCCTATCATGATTATATTGGGATGTACTAGCCAAGAACAATGTGGACTGAAGAGACGGCAGAGTGCTGCTGATAGTCTTGTACAAGCAGCACAGATATTGGGGATCAAATTTAATATGACACTATTGGGCTGTCTTTTTTTAGATACTTTCTCAGTCTGTGAAACTTAGGTCTGCACTGACATATATTTACATCTATCAAGAGTTGCTAATGCTGTGTCCGTACTTTCTGAATAAACTTGTTCTGATAGGTCTGTATACCACTGATACTAACTGACATTTATAGAGTTAAGACATATGTGGAGAAAGTAAGAGTATCCAAATCATGCTTCAGTTCTGTGTCTTGTAACAGGGCCTTTACACTTCAGTATGTTTAATAAATTATATGATTAAATTGCAGTTTGCATGTTCCAGCGTTTTTCTATGTAATGTTTTGGGCAGTAAAAACTTGATGTTCCTTGAATTTGACAAATGCCTTGCTAAGATTACTCCAACTACAGTTACACTAGCTATATATTTCATTTAATGTATTCCCTATGCATAAGCTGTTTTCTGACCCATGCTCCATTTCCTTATTTGTGGTGAAAATGACAAATGAGTTTATGGCTAAGAAGAAATGAAAAAATAAAATTCAGACCATGTGGTAAATACAACATATTTATTCAGTCAATGACTAGAGATGTACTAACAGCTCGCAGCATGTAGCAGATTATTATAATCAATCAGTGGAGATAGTCAAGCTAGAGACTCTCCATTCTGGAAGATGAGTTTCTGTTTCAGGACTGTGAGATAGGATTTTGGATTGACGTTGTGAAACTGGTTAGAAGCTTTCATTTACAGTGATGCAGAGAAGCTGCAGCTGTTGGTGAATGTCATTTCTGTAAACATGCTGCTCTCTGTTCCTAATAATACTATCTCCTTAAACTAATTTACTAGATTAAAGCTATTAGGTAAAATGGCAGTAGATTCTGTATCTTGGTGAAAAAGATTTGGAGCACTTTCACAGTTGTTATAGAAACTGGATTGGGTCGTTGCCCTTCAGACTCATCATTTTGGCTTTGCTGAAAGAATGTCATGTCACATATCTTTGCAAAGCCAGAGTATAAACATATATTTATGTATATAATCACTGTGATTTTTTTGCACATCAGTCTACAGCTGGGCAGACACTGGGAAGGTGAGCTGGAGATTTTCAGAAGTGGGAGGATAGGTTTCTGTCACATAAACTGAAGAACCACACTATTAACATCAGATTGCAACCATACCCTCCAATGGCCTATAGAGAGGTGAACAAATCAAAATTTCTATATCTGTATCTGAAGAAAGGGAACTTGCCTCAGCAGCTGAAGCCCCTTTGAAACACTGACTTATTTAGATTTTTTTAAAGCTAAAATCATAAAGTTCTACCTAATGACAAGAAATGTCAGTGTGTCAACCTTTGGTCCTGCACACTTGCTTCTGAACACCAGCAGGAGACAACAGTCTACTGAGTGTGGACTATTCTGAACATGCAAATATGTCTAATGGCACGTTATGTAACAGATGATGTACAAAAAGAATCAAATAATTCCTAGCAAATATCTTAATGTAAAACCATATTTCCTTGAATTTGCTTTTTTCATGCTTTTGGGTTAGTGTGTGTCTATCCGCAAATATTTCAACATAAGATTTCAAAGGTACCGTCTTTGCCATCTTATATGCAGGAGTAGGTTGAAAAGCCTATAACCATGGCATTTTAAATGGCATAAATTCAGTCACAGAAGCATCATTTTAGCTGACAATTTGACAAGCTATTCAAACAGTTTTGTTTGTAAGACTGTACAAAATATGATAAATATTATAGTATTTAAAAATAAACGGATAGGAAAATTATTTCTGTGGATGTAAACAAATTCAGTTATACTGAATGCATAACTGTACAGAGGTGATGGTCTTTCTAAAAGCACGAAAAGCTAGTATAGATAGAAGATCACAGAGAAGATTCAAACAGGACTCACTGCATCTTAAAATAGCCACATTATAAAAGAAGAAGAAAAAAAACCAACATCAGTATGGACAAGTTGTTGGTGCTGGCAAAACATGAAACTTGGACTTGAATGTTTTACTGTGCCTTAAATCCTGTAAAAACTGGTGGAAAATGGATTGCCTCTTTATTTCTATTAGCTTACTAATAATGAACTTCTCCTGAATGTATGTGTTCCTTCTGTCTGAAAATGCTACCATAAATGATATCCTGTAATTGCTGGCTGAATGATTTGAGTATAAGGCTTCAGCCCCAAAATCTTTGGAGTTCAAGTTGATCAGAAATCTTCTGATATTGTTAGGGCAGTATATGAAGAATACTCCCATACTCATTAGTAAGTACAAACATAAAAGTTCCATTATGTTTTGCTTTTACATGCTGTTACTGCAGTTAGGCTGCAAAGAATACTCCAATGAAAAACTTACTGACACTCTGATCAACAATAATGGCATTGGAAGCTTTAGAAGCAGCCAGAAGTGAGAGAGAAACCATTTCAGTGGATTTTTTTTTTTCCCTTTGCAGATCTTAACCTCAGGACACAAAGTTGGAGAGACTTAAGGCAGTTCAAGGGAGGCTTTATGAAAGAGATAGCAGACCCTGAACTTATGCTCCCAGCTAAACTACATGCTGCTTCTGAGGAGAAATGTGTATTTCTAGGATATAAAAATCTATCGTTTGGTAACCTGGTAAAATCACAGAAACCCTCCTCTAAGATGCAGAGGACAAGTAAATAAAAATATTGACCATACAAAATCTTTTTTTTTAATTGTACAAGCTATTTCAACTCCATTTGTCCTTACCTAAAGAGGCAGAGTTTAGTTATTCATTGGAACAGCTCCCTGCTCCTGATTAGGGCTTGATTCTTCATTCACTATGGCTGTGTTTTGCAAAGGTTTTGCCTGCAAACACAAGTAATCTTATGCATTAAGAGCCTATACACTTCTAATAGAGGAGATCAAGGGAAACCTAAGCAACACTACGACAAGCTACAGTTCCTCCTTGCATTAAATGGGGCCATTAGACCTGGGAAGGGACTGTGCTGTTTATCAGACATAGTAACACAAATGCACAGTGCTTTTTGCATGTGCTGTGCAGCTGCATATGATTCTTCCCAAATGTGTTTTTATTTCATTTTTTTGACACTGATGACATTCTAGATAGTTTATGAAATATCAGAATGATTTAAAGTAGCATCAAAGAATATTACTGAATGAAATGCAAAATATGTAAAATACATACAATCCTGTAGCAAGTTCAAGTTCTTTGGAGTTAGTTGGCATGTGTATAATGGATTAAATCACCAATGTATGACGTCAGCATTTCCCATACAGAAAGAAACACAAAATTTTCACTACTAAAACGTACACTAGTATTTTCAGAAATAAAGGACAATGGCTAATAAATGTAATTACCCTTTAACTCAAATAAAGAAGTTGTAACTGTATAATAACAGTTGGTACTAAAGCCAATATTTTTAAGCTTTCACTTTAAAAAGTTTAGGTTCATCATTATTTATTTTGCCTAGCTAGATACTAGGAAATTTCTTGCGTGAATAAGTCTTGGCATGGTAAGAATCATAATTCTTATTGTTATCTCTTTTGTATTGTGCTTCACATTTCTTCAAGAAAAGCAATAGAAATGATAAATCATAAAAGGGTGAATAATCAAAAAATTGCTGTATCTCAGACAATCAGCATCTATAAATGCTAGACAAGTTGTTAAGCCATATGCTAGCAGTTAAGTGTTGGATATAGAATTAAATGAATCCCTTCCCGTGTTGCTCAGAAATGGTTTCCAGAACCTTTCAAATTCATCTAATTTATTCTCTAAAACATAAACTATCTCCAGATATACACAGTGGGCATTTCTTTCAAATCTGCAGTTCACTGCTCTGGCTTAACTCTGTCATGTCTGTGAGTGCCTGAATAACATTCATTTTTTTTTTGTCTCTCATAAAATTACTCATTAGCTACCTCCAGAATGTCTTTAGAATATGAATAATATGTTAATGCAAGCATATTAACACGTCAGACCTGTGGTTGAGTAGATTTGTTTTTCTTTTGCATTAGGGAGCTTCTAGTTACCTTACTTTTCATGTAAAATAAATGCACAGGTAATTTTGGTTATATAGTTCTCAAAATATTCTTGCGTTAAGCAAACCTGCTTGACCTTCCATTTAACATATAAGAAGAGTATGTTAATATGGTAATAGTTTTCTATTGCTTTCTGGCTTTCTATAGCTTTAATTCTGTTGAAATGTATACACCTTACAGCCAACCTAGATGCTGATAGAGAATTCAATGTTTTATATGTGGTTAACTATCAGGTCTTCAGGGTGTGACAAATATCTGTCTGAATTCCACTGTTCTTATTAGATATGCACTGAGTATAACTCGCTACATTTAAGGAAGATGAATCCTATCCCCAAACTGAGAATGTGCCATGAACTTAGAATATTCAGTTGCTAAATACTGGTATCTAATATGATATAAAGGACATATGGCACAAAGGCCATATTAGGATATTTTTCAGGCACCAAACTTTATGGAATAGCATTGGAGAACTATGGGGAATAAAAGGAACCACAATTGGGAGACAGACACTTGGATTGCTCAGTACTGAAGAAGTTATCACTCTAAACTCTTTATGCCTACTAAGGATGTGGAAAGTTTTCAAAACATCACGTCACCATTCATCCATAAAGAATTTTTACAGACTTGCAGAGCTTAGCTTTTTTGAAATTGTATCATTCAATTTAGCCTTTGAGCCTGATTAATGAAACTTAGTTAAACTGACACATGGCTCATTCCTACAAATTTAGCTTTATTTAGCGTTGAGCTTCAAAAGGCACATCAAGTCAACAAAATTCATTGCTATGCATATGCCTAAATCTCTGATTTGCTTTTGTTTTTAAATAGAGAGGACAGTCTACGATCTGAGTACACAAACAGAAATAGCTTTGAGTATACCACTCTGTACTGATATGCAGGGAAAGCTTATAAAACAGACACTTATTTTAGCAAGTCTCAGACCAGCATTGTTTAATTTCAAAACTACTAAATTCATGTAGGTTTTAAAAGGGACAGAAATCATTCACTAGGCAACATTGATATTTTACTGACAAAAATGACCAAACTCCTGTTGTTATATGAGTGTCATTTTATAAAAAGTTGATGCACAGCAGTGTATCAGTTAACATCTATACATTGTTTACATACTATTCATCATTCCTTATTGCCTGTTCTCTGTAGGAATATGTAGTAAAACAGAAGAAACAGCTAAGTAAAATGGTCATATTTGTTTAGCTTAAGAAATGTTTCCCATAGGACTTTAAACAAATTATAATATATTATGTTGAAAAACAATGAAGGCTGTCTTATTAAAAAATATTATTTTAAATGACCATTTGGCTATCCAGGAACTTGATTTAGTTATTCTGTGTCCATGGGATATCCAGCACAGATGATTAAATCTGACAGAAAAAAAAAAGGACAAGAGCGTTTGAACATCCATAGTGAGGTAGTTTCTCTAATAGAAAACCTCTACAAAATGTTTAGCTGGTGATTTTGAAGCTGAGAGAATGGTTGTTACTGCATTATCAGTCCAGGAACTACTGTAACTTATGGCAGAAGCCATTCAGTTTAATGACTTTGATTAGTAAGTCTTATTTCATTAGTTTTTTTCCATGTTGAAAATACTTAAACAAAATTATCTTTTCTCACAGGCATTACAGCTCACATAGCAACCATATAAAATGGAATATTATATTCTTGAAATGACACTTCAATACTGAAAAATGAAATTGTGTCATTATTGTGATTTAAGCTAAACTGAACTCTTAACATCTGGCATACTGGCATGAACAACTGACCTGGGAATCATAATCATGACACCAAGTACTGCTAAAAAAGGAATAATGAAAGAAAAATAGGGATTTGGGGAAACATATTTACAATCATATTACATCTTTTCCAGAGGTTACCCTCACAGGATGTCCCTTAATTTACTATCCCTCTATGCCTAGCCTGTAATAACAAATCGCGTATTTAGAAATTTTATTACAATCACAATGTTTAAGTGAAAAAAGGACTATGTGTCTCTGTCAGAGATTGTAGAGGGAAATATCCAGCAAAGAATTTATATCAAAACTTAATACCAGAGTATGAGATCTTCATCTGTATTATCTGAAATCTTGGATTTGGATTCTATATGCTCCTAAGGAAAGGTCAGCCTCTCAAAGGTGTTTGAAAGAGATGGGGAATTGTAGCTCTCTCTCTTTCAAAAAAAGCTCCCATTTCATTATTTGCTAGGCCAATGGCTCTACTGTGAGAATTACTTGTGTCTAAAGTACTCTTATCTAGTGTTTTATGAAAACAATTTAGAAAAGATAATCACTTTCTTTGAAATAATAGTCCTGCATTTTTTTAATGTGCAAAGACTGAAGACTCTGCATTAGAAGATAAAAATAGTAAAGTCAAATTAAAGGTGCCACAAATTCTTGGAGTATAAAGATCTTGCTCCTGCACAACAATCATCAATTTAAAAGCTATCATTTTTATAAGTAAAGCTAAGATTTTTTTGCATATACCTGTCATTGCTATGTGTTTACCTATACTAAATTTCAGAGGAAATATATGAATTCAACCTGAGTGTAAAGTTAGTACAAGTGCAAATATTCTGAACAAAGTTTCCAGTGACATCTGTGTTTCTCTGAGGGCGAAAAAGGACAGTAACCATTTATCTCTATAGATACTTCATTTACTAACTGTAATCTTAAGAATAAATACAGCTGCTAAAATACACTGTAAAACCATAGGAGTCTGACTTGTAAGAGAACTGCAAAAAAAGCTTTCACAAGGGACTGATCCATATCTATTTTGTTACTCAGTTAATTAAACAGATTCAATTTTAAGAAAACATTCTATTTTTTATAGTCATGTATAAAATGAATTCCTTATTTTTTCAGTAGCAAGTCATGTGGGATTCTAATCTTAAAAATACAAGAATAGTTTTCAATGTCAGCTAAGCTTTCTTTTTCTTTTTTCTCTCCTCTTTTAGTTTTGCCTAATTAAATCTGGGTGACATGACAAAACAATTTCTCTAAGGACTATCTGATGTCTCTTCTTTATCAGCATAATTTCATTGCATAGAGCAACTCATCTTCAGAGAGTGAACGAGGCAATTCAATCAAATCTATGCAAACTACCCATCCACTCTAGGGAAGGAAAAAAAAAATAAAATTCTTAGCTGATATAAATCTGGAAAACTATACCGCATTATCTGTACTGACATTTATGGACTTAGATGACATACCAGTTAAAAATATAACACACTTCCATTTCCAAGATCATCCTTAGCTTGAACTACAGAAAATTAATTTGAAATGCTATTGTAAACCAATCTCAATTATTTATATAAAAAGCAGTCCTAATTACTTATATTGTCAATTATTCCTAAAACTAGCCAATAAGAGAATTTCCCTTAAACAATGTTGCTCATTGGTTTCTTTCAAGAACTTGCTTATACCAGGATTTTGTTCTCGTGGCCTATAAAGCTTTTGGATACACTAGAGTGATTTGCTTGCAGTTGTTCTGATGTAAATCAGGTATAACTACATCAAGCCACTGGAGTTAGAGAACCACTGCAGAGCACTACTAAATGCAAATTAACAGTCTTTTTGAAGTGACTGGTTTGACTTAGGGATATTGATATGCATTAATGACTAGGTTAATCAAAAGAAGTGGTAGCAAAAAGTATTTCAGTGAGACATAAACAAATTCCATGATCCCTAGAAGGTGTAAGTCTGTCTGGGAGGAGCTCACCAATGATGTCTGTGAAGACAGGGATGAAGAACTCCTCCTTAAACTCCTCAGGTAATTAGAGTTTTATTATGATTTAAAGGTGGTTTACTTTTTGTGAAGCAATTGCAATGTGATATATTTAGCTTGGGTCCTTGTGTAAATAAAAAGACAAATGTATTTATAGGACCATGGACTGGAATTCAAAATTCTCTTCTAACTGCTCCTGTAATACTTCAGTCACATTTGGACTTTAGACATACTTTAAAAGAATGGACTGAGATATCAACTATGTAGTACTTTCCTCAAATCTGTAAATTCTGAATGCAGAGAGAACAAGCTGTAAAATATATGCTTAAGAGCAAGAATTTTCTGTTTTAATCCAGTATCCAAAAGTTAGTTAATTATTCTAGTTCTTACTCTGTGTTCAGAAGCAAGAGTCACCTTTAGGAAGTGATTCATTGCCTCATAAAGCAAACATCTGAGATAGAGGGACAGGTGAATTAACTTCTGAACATTTCTGTTTCTCTCTAGTGGGTGAGTATCTCTGGAAAAAAAAGGCAGATGAATTCTGTCCCTACTGTCCACTTTATCCAGCTCTCTGATAGCATTTAGGATCCTTCTTTAACTCTCTTCATGCATGGGGTGCACAGCCTGAATATATAACCTGGGCATTACAAGTCCACTAGATGAAAAAACTATGGTCTGTCGTAATATGTCCAAAGCAATCTTAACAAAAAAAGGGGCAAAAAGCATTCAAGGAAATGATCTAAGATCTAAAAATCTGAGAGGTGGAACACTTACTGGCAAAGCAGTTTCAATGCATTGCTTTTAGGCAGGCCATCTAATACCACTGAAGATTTAAAGAGCTAAGAAAGGGAATTATGGAGCTCTGATTAGTTTTACGCAATAAGTGCCACTCTCTCTATACTCCAAAGTAGACTACATTTCTACTGTATAGAATACAGTAGAGTGCGGTGTCAGTTTGAGTGCTCTGGTACTAGTCATTTGCTTCTGGAGTTAGCAGGTTTGTTATGAAGCTACCTTCACAAAGCAGTGAACAGCAAAGAAGAGAGGAAGTACAAATCTGAAAAGTTTCATCTACAGGCAGAGAACATGTTCTTATATCTGCTTAATTTACAAAGCTGGTAACTCAGTCATAAACTGCACCATGTTTATAGCTCAGTTGCTATAGAAAGCATGTGAAATCAAAAAAAGAAATGTGCCATGACTGTTTCTCTTGGAATCACTAAAAGTTTGCTTGTACCGACAAGGAGGAGAGGCACATTGGGAGCCCCACTCAAATGCCTCTACATAAACACATGCAGCATGGGGAATAAACAGGAGGAATTGGAGATGCACGTGCGGTTACAGGGCCATGATCTCATTGCAATTACTGAGACATGGTGGGACAGCTCCCATGACTGGAATATGGTCATGGAGGGCTACAGACTTTTCAGGAGGGACAGGGCAAGGAAGGTGAGGTGGCGGAGTTGCTCTTTAGGTGAGCAACTGGAATGCATAGAGCTCAGCACAGGAGAGGATGGAACACGCGTAGAGAGCCTGTGGGTGAGGATAAAGAGGCAAGCCAACAGGGGTGACACTGTCGTGGGAGTTTACTACAGGCCTCCTGACCAGGACAAGAAAGTGGACGAAGCCTTCTATGGGCAGCTGCAAGAAGCCTCCCGACCACAGGCCCTGGTCCTCCTGGGGGACTTCAACCACTCTGATATCTCCTGGGAAAGCCACACAGCCAGGAACAGACAGTCCAGGAGGTTCCTGCAAAATATTGCAGATAATTTCTTGATACAGGTGGGTTATGAGTCAACAAGGGGAGGGGTGCTGCTAGACCTGATCCTAACAAACAGAGGATCCTCCAGAGATGGAGGATGCCGAGAAGGGAGAGTTACTAAATGCCTTCTTTGCCTCTGTCTTTACTGCTAAGGCTACTCCCCATGAACTGCAGGGCTCAGGTGAAAGACAGATAAACAGACAGAAAGAAGATCTTCGGCTGGTTGAGGAGGATTGGAATAGGGATCACATAGGCAAACTGTTCACCCACAAATCGATGACATGGGCCATGACATGGGCCCAGATGGGATGCACCCAGGAGTGCTGAAGGAACTGGTGGAGGTTATTGCTCAGCCTCTCTCCATCATCTTTGAGAGGTCCTGGAGAGCAAGGGAGGTGCCTGAGGACTGGAAGAGAGCCAACATCACTGCAGTCTTCAAAAAGGGCAAGAGGGAGGAGCCGGGCAATTACAGGCCGGTCAGCCTCACCACCGTCCCTGGAAAGGTGATGGAGCAGTTCATCCTAGAGAGAATCTCCAGGCACATGAAGGAGAAGAAGCTGCTGAGGAGCAGTCAGCATGGATTCACCAAGGGGAAGTCATGTCTGACAAACTTCATAGCCTTCTATGATGGGATGACTAGCTGGATGGACAAAGAGGAAGCCGTGGATGTTGTCTACCTTGACTTAAGCAAGGCTTTTGACACCGTCTCCAATAATATCCTCATACAGAAGCTCCAGGAGAGTGGACTAGATGAGTGCACGGTGCAGTGGATCGAGGGCTGGCTGGATGGCAGAGCTCAGAGGGTGGTGATAAATGGGGCCGAGTCCAGTTGGAGGCCTGTGGCCAGTGGTGTCCCCCAGGGGTCAGTACTGGGCCCGGTGCTGTTCAACTTGTTCATCAATGACCTGGACGAGGGCACGGAGTGCACCCTGAGCAAGTCTGCAGATGAAACCAAGCTGGGTGGAGTGGCCAACACTCCAGAGGGCTGTGCTGCCATCCAGAGGGATCTGGACAGGCTGGTGAGTTGGGCAAAGAGGGGAACCTCATGAGGTTCAATAAGGACAAGGGCAGGGTCCTGCACCTGGGGAGGAATAATCCCAGGCACCACTACAGATTAGGGGTCGACCGCTGGAGAGCAGCTCCACAGAGAGGGACCTGGGAGTCCTGTTTGACACCAAGTTAACCATGAGTCAGCAGTGTGCCCTCGTGGTCAAGAATGGGAACCTGGCCTGCATCAGGAGTGTTGCCAGCAGGTCAAGGGAGGTGATTCTGCCCCTCTACTCAGCTCTGGTGAGGCCATACCTGGCGTACTGCGTGCAGTTCCGGGTGCCCCAGTATAAGAGTGATGTGGAGCTCCTAGAGAGGGTCCAGTGAAAAGCGACAAAGATGATTAAGGGATTGCAACATCTCTCGTATGAGGAGAGACTGAGTGAGTTGGGCCTGTTTTCTCTGGAGAAGAGAAGGCTCAGAGGGGATATGATTAACATGTAAATGTTCATGAAGGGAGAATGCAGGAAAGAAGGGGCCAAGCTCTTCTCCTTGGTGGCCAGTGACAGGACAAGGGGAAATGGGTATAAGCTGAAACACAGGAAGTTCCATCTCCGTGTGAGGAGGAACTTATTTACTGTGAGGGTGACAGAGCACTGGAACAGACTGCCCAGGGAGGTTGTGGAGTCTCCTTCTCTGGAGGTCTTCAAAACCCGCCTGGATGCCGCCCTGCGCCACATGTTCTAGGTGTGCCTGCTTGAGCAGGAAGGTTGGACTAGATGATCTCTAGAGGTCCCTTCCATCCTTGAATATTCTGTGATTCTGTGATTCTTGCTAGTAGAGGCATTTTCAAGCAAAGATATGGAAGAGGGCATAAAACAGGGCACAGATAGGGCAAAACTTGTTCCCTGCTCACTTCATCGACCTGGATTTTTACTTTGTAGGACAATGCTTCAATTCCCTTCCCATAGCATAAATTACTGTGACTGGAAACATGAGCCACAGTAATGCTTGCTGGAGATAGCTACGGAAAAGATTCCAGAAGTATTGTGGAATTACCCCAAAGAGGATACTATGGACATTCATACAGTCTTTGCTATAGTCTTTGCTAGATTAGTCATCTTGATCAGCTGTTTGATCCATCTCTTTTTCTTTTTTTCCTGTTACTTCCCTCTCATTTTCACCTTAGCTTCACTCACGATCTTTGACCTGCTTTCCATTTTCTTTTCTTCTTCTCCTTCTCAAATTTATTTCTTTTTAGTGTGCTTATCCCATCTCCCATTTAAATACAACTTAAGCCATCGATGTACTATGCCATATGCTTCCATCAAATCGTTTGCTGTTGTTTCTCTTTCATACATCTTCTTTGGATTTGAATGAATTTCAGGACATTTAGCTGTAGACATCTGTATGAGATGCCTGTGTAAGAGCAGGTGACTTTCTACAAGCCATTCAATGAAAGTCATCTAGTCAAATGAATTCTATGCTTTGTGTCAAAGTGAGGACTGGTTTCCATGCAGGTTCAGATAAGCAATAAGTATAAAAAATATCATGGCTTAAGGAAAAACTAGATAACTGTGGGATTGGATGACTTGGATTGGCAAGGAATACTAAAAAACATACAAAAATATTGCAGAGCAGAAGGTTTAATTTATGAATGCATTTTTAATAATTACCATTCAGGCAACATATTTTAAAGTTTTCTGTTATAGAATCATATGTTCTATATGCATGGCATTATATTCTTATACTATATTCTATCATGGTACTACATTCATATAATTTCCTGACCTGGGATCAGGAGGGCAACCACCCGCTGGCCTGAGCGCTGCCTTTGGGGCTCTCAACAGGAAGGTTTGTCAGCTGAGAAGGAAGGATTGCGCTCCAGGGAAGGTGCCAGGGACGGCGATTCCACCACTATCCTGGGCAGCTTGTTCCAATGTCTGGACACTCTTTCTATGTAGATTTCTTCTTCCGACTATCCAACCTGAAGCTCCACTGGGGCAACTTGAGGCCATTTCCTCTTGTCCTACCCACAGTCATTCTGGAGAAGAGATCGAACCCTGTCACACTACAGCCTCCTTTCAGATAGTTGCAGAGAGCGATAAGGTCTCCCCTGAGTCTCCTTTTCTGCTGACTAAATAACCCCAGCTCTCCCAGCTTCTTCTTGCAAGGTCTCTGCTCCAGCCCCTTCACCAGTTTTGTTGCCCGTCTTTAGACACCTTCCAGCACCTCCATGTCTGTTTTGTAGTGAGGGCTCAAAAGGGAACACAGTATTCGAGATGCGGCCTCACCAGAGCCAAGTACTGGGATGGAGAGGCCAGCAGCCTCCCTAGGAGTTGGTGAGGATGTGGAGACAGACCCACAGCAGGAGAGTAGTTAGGGAAAGATTCAAGGGTGATGGGGAGGGATTCCAGATGCCCCTTTCTCAAGGAGCAGAGCAGAAAGGAGGAAGGCAGGATGTCATGGCTGAGGCTGGTGTTGGGATGTGGCGCAGCGATGCCCTGTTACCTTCTAATCATGTGAGAACTCGGACTACATCCTGCAGGACCTGTTGGTGGACTGAGGAGATTTGGGTCATCAGGCTCTCTGGGAGCCTCTCTGTGGGCAAAAGCAGATTCCTTAGCACACAGATGAGAATTGTGTCTGTGCCCACTGGCTTTGTGAGAAGTCCCTTTGCATAACAAACTCCCAAGAGGGAAGGATGGAGAGGTTGTGACCCTTGCCCAGGGCAGTGCAGTGAGAGCTGTGCATGCAGAAAGCCCAGCTGAGCCAGAACTGGTGCAGCAAGCAATGCTGAGCACAGGCCACCACACACGCAGGGGGCGTGTGAAGGGCCAGGGATGCTCATGCAGAGCCAGGACTCAGTCTAAAGCAACTCTGCAGAAGACAGTGACATCTGGGCCTGTGTGGAAATGGACCATGGCACCTCCTCGTCACCTTCTCCTCCTCTGGATGGCTTTGCTGCACTTGCTCCAGACCTCCATGATGTGGACAGCCCAGAGAGGGCTGAGAGCCCAGACCCAGCTCCACACAATGCCACACAATGCCAGGCCCGAGGCCGAGCAGCTCTGCAGGAAGCTGCTCACTTGCTGCAACAAAAAGAAAACATCTGCAACATCTACAAAGCTGCAACATCTGTATTGTGTTATTGACAAAAATCAGTTGTTCAAATTAAAAGTGAATTTAAGTTCTATTAAGACTGTACTTCTGTAAAGATGCTTATAATTACCTTAATAACTTTATACAGGCAGAAATCTATTTCAGTACCTTGTTTATATTTTAACTGAAGTCAACAGCTGCAGGCTTACCACTAAATATTATATAGTTCAGCATGCTAATTTAATCAGAATTGTTATTACTGAACAAAAGGTTAATTACAGAGCAAAGGAATAATGTCAGGGATCATTCACTTCAAAAGTAAACCAAAGGTCTGTGAATAGATACTTCATTATTGCAAAGTGTAAGGAAAAGCTAAATGTTATGTCAGAGAAATTGAAGCACTTCATAAACAAACATATTTGCTCTGTAGTCTGTGGGTTGAATTAATAAAATTAGATGCCATTTTTAATGTTCATAGCAGAGTGTATCTATTCTGAGCAGAAACATTATGCTATGCTGTTTGCCTTTCAAATGCAATAGAATATCTCATACTTTCTGTATGAATTCCTTCATCAGTCTGGTATAATAACATCTGCCAATGTACTTCCATTTCAAACATGAAAGCCAGGAGTAAAATAAAGAGAGTGCACTTCTTGGCTTCTAAGTACTTAGCTATAAGAATAATGGGATTGCTTTACTGTTTCAGTACAAATGTTTATCTAGATCAATGACAGTTGTCAGCAAAAGCTGTTTAGGGAACAGCACAGCAATATGGTATTTACTGTGAAATGTTAACTGTATTACAGCACTCTTATTTAGAATAGTATCTTAAGAGTAGAATATGGAAAAGGAATGAGAACCTCTGCTTTACTTTCTCATAATGGTTGTTTCAGTGGCTCAAATTCCATTCTTGGATCTGCACATTCTTAGATCTAAGACTTTTTGCTGCATTAGTAATTGTCCATCCACATCTTTAAGTTGATTTTGTCCTGTTGATTTTTCTTGGCTTTTTTCTTTAAGCCTACAGGAAAAATAATAAATACAAACTTAAATGTAAGAGTACTTGTGGGCAGTATGGGCAGTATGAGGCTTAGAACTAATCAAAGGAATTTTCCACATTAATAATTACTTTTCAGAGGGAATGCTCTTTGAATGCCATTTGACTGTTTTTATTTTGGGGAAATGGAAGCCATAAAAACATGTTTTTCACAGAATAAAACAGATTCTGTGTTTTAAGACAATTGTTAAAGAATTTATCATAGAAAAAGTTAAAACATTCTAACAGTAACATTGACAGTTATAATGAAAGACTTCTGATTGTTGAAAAAAAATCCTTTTGGGAGCATCAGTAAGGTCAAATCAGTAAGATTATGAAAAAAAAAATGTAAAAGCCTCAAAGGAACTTAAAACTCTACAGTGTGTTTTGAATATAGTGAAATGAAGTATTTGGGAGATAGTATTATTCATGACTCTGGTAGTTGAAGCTAGAAGTCCATTCAAAATCTTGTTTTCTATTTATTTAACTTTTCTTGTATGGTGATTAGCTTGTTTTCAAATATATACACTTACATTAAAATAGATCATTTGTCTCAGATACTTTCGTTGAGGTTGAAAGGCCTCTAGAGATCATCTAGTCAAATCCCTCTGCTCCAGCAGGGACACCTAGAGCACATGGCACAGGATTGCATCCAAGTGAGTTTTGAAGATCTCCAAAGGAGATTCCACAACATCTCTGTGTAGCCTGTTTCAGGTCTCTGGCACCCTCACAGTGACGTTCTTCCTCATATGCAGATGGAATTTCCAGTGTTTTAATGTATATCCTTCTTGCCCAGTCATAGGCCACCACCAAGAAGAGTCTGGCCCCATCCTCTTTTCATACTCCCCTCTGATACTTGTATATGTTGATAAGATCCCCTCTGAACCTTCTTCAGGTTAAACATGCCCAGCTCGCTTAGTCTTTCTTCATAAGAGAGATCCATTCCCTTAATCATCTTTGTTGTTCTACGCTGGACCCTCTCGAGAAGCGCCATATCCCTCTTATACTGGAGAGCCCAGAACTGCACACAGTACTCCAGGTGCGGCCTCACCAGAGCTGAGTAGAGGGGCAGAATCACCTCCCTTGACCTGCTAGAAAAACTCCTTTTAACACAAGCCAGGATCCCATTGGCATTTGTGGACACAAGGGCACACTGCTGCCTGCAGAAGCCTCCTCCCTTTCCTCTTCCTGTTCAGGAGGCCTGTAATAATCTCCTACCACAGTGTTGTCCCTGCTGGCCTGCCGCTTAATTCCCACCCACAGGCTGTTGACTTGTGCTTTGTCCTCCCCTATGCTGAGCTCATTACATTCCAGTTGCTCTCTCATGTAAAGAGCATCTCTGCCAACTTCTTGGCCTGACCTTCCTGAAAAATCTAGTGCCATTCAGAGCCACGTTCCAGTCATGAGAGCTGTCCCACCATGTCTCAGGTATTGCAGTGATATCATGGCCCTGTAATCAAACATGCATCTCCAATTCCCCTTGTTTGTTCCCAGTTTACATAGAGACATGTGAGTTGATCATCCAATATAACTCTTTCTAGATGTCACAGTTGTAACTTGACTATGTGGGCCTTCAGTAGTTCTCATATTTTGCTGTTTTCCCTCTCCAGGCTTCAGGGTTCTGGATTTAGGCTAATATGAGTGGCATGAGAGGCCATCCCCTACCAATTACCTGTTTCCCTGATGATACCTCCCTCCGCTATCAAATCTAGTTTAAAGCCTTCTTGATGAGCCCTGATAGCTCATGACTTAGGACCTTCTTCCTTTGGAACAGCTGAATCTCATTTGATGCCAGCATGCTTGGTGCCATATAAGGCTTTTTTTTTTTTTTTTTTTTTTTTAAAAAAAAAAAAAAAAAAAGAGTTTTGGCGATACCACCAGCCATGGAGCTACATGTTGATGGACAGTATCCTCATTTCTTTATATATTGCTGCCTGCACCAGAGAGAATGGAAGAAAAGATAACTTGAATGCCTGAGATCGTGATCTTTTGACCCAGTTCCCTGAAGTCCCTTTTGATTACTGTCAGGCTATTTTGGAGAACTGAGAATATTTTTCTACATAGACTGAATTTACAGAAAGAATTTATGGGAATTTTCCTATTCTTTCTTTTTATTTCCACTTGTTCTAGATGGCAACAATATCCCCACAGAGATTAAAGAAAACAATGAAGGTTAAATCCATGGTAGCAGCTTGGAGTACTGGAGGAAAGACTGAGAGAGTGTGACAAAGGCTGTGAGGTATGCAGCTGGGTTAGAAAGACAAGGCAAAATTAAAATAGAAGAAACCTAAGGGGAGAAAAGTATCTTAGTTAGGCATTACAGAGAAAAGAAAATGAAGAAAACAGTCTAACAAAGAAAATAAGCTTTACAGAACAAAGGCAAAAGTGGAAAAGGGATGGATGAAATTTAGAGCTTAGAGGTTTTTTATACTATTATTTATTTTATTTTGACTGAACCATAGTGCATATTTCCATAGTTTTCTGATGCTTTGTATTGTTAAATTTATCCTAGAATTCTATAGGCTCCTGAAATACAGGAAATTGCAAGAGAAAGGATATCTCAGTATCAGGGGTACTTTAACTTACAGTAATGCTTCTATCTTGCCCTCGTTCTTACAGCCTGACATATTCTGAAACTAATTCTAATTATGTGCATTTATCTCTATCCACTCATACTTTCTGTTGATTTTGAGATCTTATTTTGACTTAGCAATGTCATCCATTAAATATTGCTAGACTTCAAATTTTACAAATTAGATTAAAATGGATTTTTTTTTAAATGATGCTTTGATATCATTAAAAAGAATAATGAGACATTATGAAAGTTGTGAAAGAAACTGTAAAGAGCATAATAGCTTCCCATTCAGAAGTGGTGCATTGCAGATCTTTATTTGCATTTGGAATTTGGATTTGCTTCCCGTAGACGAGTTTTAAAACCAGTTTTGTTAGTTACACTGATGGAAGCCACTTTATGAACACCATCAGTTCCAATTAAAGTGTATTTAAGTTAAACATATTCTGGATCTAATCTAAATGAAATGAAAATAAAACCTTCTTTTCAACAGCTGTCTACTTGGACACTTGTTCCAGTTAGCAGAGCTGCTTATACATGCCAGTCTGTTATACTTTATATTCTATTATTTTTCTCAACCATCTTTTAAAATTTTCTAGTTTTTTATTTTTTTTAATATATATTTCATAAGCATGAATTATGTTTCAAGACATCCCTGTGAGATACATAAAGAAAGTGCAGAATTAATGTTTATCACTGAAAGGTGGAAACCTTTGGTAATGTGTGGGCCAGGACTCGACTGTGATAACTGTGTGATAACTCGAATGTGATAACTGTAGCTGACTAAATAAAGCCATTTAATAATTCAGGAAAGGACTTAGAATAGTGAGATCTAATAGAACCCCCAGAGAGAATCTAGGTGTATATAAGTTGCAATTGTTTGAATTAGGATTTAGTTAGCTCATTGTCATTGCTCAGAAAACCTTACAGAATCTGTGACAGTCACCCAAGATAACATTCATTGACTGAACATAAGCTGTCCAAAATTTAGCTGAATTCTGTCAGGTGTTACCAGCAATGCAATCATGCTAATAATAGCAATTTTAAAAGATCTGATTGTGGCAATTGATGTGATTCACGTGTCTGGAACCATCTTATTTATCTACTTGTCCAGAAGGGTCTTTATCTCCCGTAGGTTATACTTCCAGGCTTGTATGGATTTCTTCAATACCTTGCATTTGCAAAATGAATCTAGATGCTTGTGTTCACATGCCTGGAACAAGCCCTAAGAGTTTCAGCCCAGTTCCAGACCGTAGATGGCCAGAGTGACTTTCCATTCCACATTAGGATACCTAATTGAAAGGTCCTGGAGAACGGAGTTGATGCCTGAGGACGGGAAGAAAGCCAGTGTCACACCAGTCTTCAAAAAGGGCAAGAAGGAGGACCTGGGCAACTACAGGCCAGTCAGTCTCACCTCCATCCCTGGGAGGAGATGGAACAGCTCATCCTGGCTGCTGTCTCCAAGTGCATGGAGGACAAGAAGGTGCTGAAGAATAGTCAGCATGGATTCACCGAGGGGAAATCATGCTTGACTAACCTGATAGACTTCTGTGATGACTGGCTGGATAGATGAGGGAAGAGTGGTGAATGTCATCTATCTGGACTTCAGCAAGGCTTTTGACACCATCCCCTCACAACATCCTCCTGGGCAAGCTCTGGAGATGTGGGATAGATGAGTGGATAGTGAGGTGGATTAAGAATTGGCGGCATGGCAGAGCTCAGAGAGTTAAGCTCCAGAGGAACTTAAGGAAAAAATTCTTGACAGTGAGGATGACAGAGCACTGGAATAGGCTGCCAAGAGTGGCTGTGGTGTCTCCTTCCCTGAAAATCTTCCAAACCCACTTGGACACAATCCTGTGCCACATGCTGTAGGTGACCCAGCGTGTGCAGGGGGTTGGACTAGATGGCCTCTAAAGGTCCCTTCCGACCTTAAGGAGTTTATGATTTTGTGACAGTGATTCAGGTAACTGTATGCAAGCATGTATTTGTCAGTTTGTACCTAAGTTCTTGTAGTTATTGGGAAACAGGAACAAAAACAATTCACTTTCCCAGAAATCTAATCCTGTTTGAGAAGCCACAAAGTATTCTACTCCTTCTGTAAGTCAGATAAGAATAACAGTGTAAGTGTACTCTTGGTCTAAGTAAGTGCTCTCTATAGTCTAAAGCAAAACTGTACCCACAACATCCACTGAAATTAAACTTACAAATATAAAAAATTGGGATTTTACATGTTATCTGGGTGAGTGCACATCCCGTCTCCTAGACTTATCCTAATAAACTGGTTATTGCAAATTCTCAGGCAAAACCACTTTCTACACATTCGTTATTCATTATAAGTATTTTCCAACACTTGTGAATGTCATTGTTGCCCTGTTCAATTTAATAAGAGAAGGGAATGTCTGATCACCTTGCTAACCATTTAGTGTCAAATTAATAGCATTTCCTAAGAGAAAAAGGAAATTGAATATGACTTTAGAAACTTCTGACTCCAATTACCAGGAACCAACTGGATCAGCATGGATCACATTTTCTGTATAGGGTTACAGTCTAGATCAGATTCATTATGTCTGTGTTCTACAGCACTTAATCCTGGGTGTTGTCCCTATGGACTGCTCTTCTGACCTTAGGTCATAATTATTAGTGTGTTAGTTTGTGATTTTTCTCAATTTAAAGTGCTTGAATTGGTGTAGGACTATCTCTTGGCCTATAAAAATAGCCTTTTTTTTTTTCAAAATGAAACTGAAAACATCCCTTGCATATGCAGAAATATGATATAAGGATGCTGTGTGGGCATTTGAGAATGCCAAGTCTTTATGTACTCACCTTTTTTTAGGATTGTTTGAGACTAAGAAATCAACTGTAGTTTTATCCACATCTATTCTCCTTTGTCTTGGGAAGTGAAATTTTTGGGAGTGAATTCTTCTTCAAAATGTGCTTTGGTATAGTCTGGTACAGAAGGAATAGTCTACTGCAAAGGAGAGACTGACAGTGGATGAATCTTTAGCACAGAAAATTATAGGATGAGAATCAAGGAGGATCAGGATTCTGAATTAAACTGTGAGAAAAATTATGACAGACTAGATATGCCTGAAGATAATGTCTGTTTAATGCATAGGAATCATTAAAGAAAGACACTAAAATGCTAAAATGTTGGGAGCAAAAATTAATGGAGTATAAAAATGTATCAAAATGTTAAACTAAGAATATCTGTTTTCAATCCATGTCCCAAACGGATTTTTTTTTTAACAAATGTAGTTTAAAAAGAGGTTAGGAGAAGAGAA
>VZSG01000540.1:292352-304539 GCA_013398315.1 Nothoprocta pentlandii | reverse complement strand
AAGAGAAGAGAAGAGAAGAGAAGAGAAGAGAAGAGAAGAGAAGAGAAGAGAAACTCAGATTTGGCAGCAGAAAGGAATGTATCTCTCCTTGTCCTTCTTGGTCCACTGCATCTCATAAAATACAAAAGGTAGAAAATTTACAGTACTATTTCTAAAGAAATGTTCCTCTACACACTGTGGTGTAATAGAGGCTAATAAGCTTTTCCATGGGAATATATTATCTCCTTAATAGCCTATTGAAAGCTTTTTTTTTTTTGAAAATGTCTTTCAAATATTTTTAGAGGCCTCTTAAGCTGTTCTGGTTTTGAGCACTGAAATATTTCTTGCACTTGCTTATATCTCATATGTAACATGTAAAATGAAACATGTAACACAGATGCCAAAAAGGCCATCACTTTCTCATATTTTCTTTTTTCTTGCCTGAAAAAATATTAAGAGTTACCCAATCATAAAAACACTATATATTATTGTATAGATAAGTTGATGTAAAATCTTTTTATGAAAGGTAAAAATGATGGTCATTCTTATCCTTTTCTTGCTAAGATCAGTGTTTGTCTATTTATGCAGTAAAATGAATAATTAAACACTGAAATTACCATTGACTTCAAGGATTCACAAGTTAAATAAATATAGTCTGAATTAGAAGATTTTTATGTATACAGGTTTTGTTTCAGTTCTCATTTCTATAGGTGTTATCCAGCACTGACCTTGCAGCATGTTGAGAAAGTTTATATAGAATAAAAATAGATATGATAAGGCAAGAACCAATCTAAAAAGAATAAGAAAGGAATGAGCTACTTGATAGTGATTACAAAGGAAAAAAAGAAATCTTGCCTGTGGTAGTACAGTTGACTAGCGTTATGGCTATGATAGAGTTATGGTCTTATATTTAAAGTTATAATTATGGGTGAACTTTTAAGTGTCTCTAATACATGGAACAATAATCAGACATACCATCATAATTTGTGCATATGTCACAACAAATATTACAACTAATTAATATACCGGTCTTAACATTTTTATTTGGGAAGATCAAAAAAAATCAGTGAAGTAGATGAAAGCAGTATCATGTGTACTCTTAATATCGTTGTGACTTTTATAAAAGGTATATAGCAAAAATGCCTGCTGTATTGGTGTGAAAGGAGAAAATCAAGTGGAAATGGAAAGACTAATTGAAGGCTGGAATTTTTAATTTGCATTTAGCTTACCACTTGCAGCCAATAAATATTTATTCTGAAAAAAAAATCAAGTAATTTTTCAAAAATAAAATTTTTGGGCTCTAGGAAAGGAAAGGGGGTCTTAAAAATAAATAAATCAGAAATAAAAAGAAAAATAACAAGTTTGCAGGAAGAGAACTCAGGAAAAAAGACTTAGAAATACTCATCTGAAATGAGGAAGATCATGTACACAATGGGATGATAATCCAAAAATGTTTCAGAAAAAAAAAATAGTATGAGAAAAACAGAATAGACCTCCCAAGAGAAAAATATCAAAGGCAAAAGATGACACTAAATCCAAATATCTGTTTGTCCTGATTATGATAGCAGAAAGACTGTATTGTGCTGCACTGTCATTTAATCAAAACCAGACAAGTAAGAGATAAGAACTGATACTTAAATGCACTAGGCTTTGATATGGATTTCAAACTACCAGTACAATTAAGGCCATGGTTGTCTTGGCAGGATAGACTCTATCAGAAAATGCCTCTTATGTTTCTACTGTAGAATGTGGCTGATTTGATTGTTGCTTCCAT
Source organism: Nothoprocta pentlandii (assembly GCA_013398315.1). Taxonomy (NCBI): domain Eukaryota; kingdom Metazoa; phylum Chordata; class Aves; order Tinamiformes; family Tinamidae; genus Nothoprocta; species Nothoprocta pentlandii. The sequence continues at coordinate 302,786 of VZSG01000540.1, read as the reverse complement.
CATTATTTTGTACAGCAGGAAAGAGGATGGGAAACCTATGACCCAGTGTCAAAGGCTCCTTTGACATTTTAAAAGCCAGGGAATAGTGGCATCTCTAAAATATCAACTGATTGTGCCTGCTGCTATCTTTAAAATTTTAGATCCTGATAATGTGCATACACCAAGACACCCTGAACTTCATAGGCTCCCACATGTGCTCAGTTGAAACTTTGATCTTATGGATGTTATATACTGATTATAAGCCCAACATTGGAATTCCAGTGCTGACACCTTTAGTAAAGTCATCTTTGGAACAAGATTGGAGAAGATTGCGTGGGGATCTTATCAGTGTATATAAATATTTGAAGGAAGGATACAAAGAGAACAGAGACAGACTCTGTGATGCCCGGTGATAGGACAAGAGGCATTGGGCACAAACTGAAACACAGGCAGTTCTATCTTCTGCATGAGGAATAACTTTACTGTGAGAGTGACTGGGCACTCGAACATACTGCCCAGAATGGCTGTGAGGTCTCCTTCCTTGAAGATATTCCAAAGCCATCTGGGCAGAGTTCTGGGAAGCATGTTTTAGATGACTGTTCTTGAACAGAGGGCTTGGACTAAATGATCTCCAGGAATCTCTTCCAGTATCAACCATTCTGTGATTCTGAGATTTATTAACATCTCTACAGGTCCTATATCACATCTGCATTATTTCATATAGGAGGAAGTGGCTCTGCTTATGTGTATTCCACCAGAGCTTATTTTAATTGCCCATGACTCATTTGTTTTCTTCATTTAGAGATTTAACAACAAGTCAGAAGCACTATGCTTACCTAATCCAACCTTCTAAAAAGAAGGTTTAATCTTCTTTGTTAAAGACTGACCTGCACTTTCTGAGGTCCAAAACTTAGAAAGTCAATCATATTTACTAAATAAGTGGTGCTCTACTATCTATAAATGTGTGAACAGGCAGTATTGGGGAAAAAAAAAAAAAGAATCTTAGGAGCCTTTCATTACCACTCTTCCTGGCCTTGGAGTAACTATTCTGGGGACATAAAAAAGTCTGGACTAGACATTCTGGACACTAGGAATCCTGCTTTACATGAGAGACAGAAAAAAAAAATCTGTTTAATTTATCCAAATGAAGATAAAGAAGTAATTTCATCTCTGTTTGCCTGTGGTTCGTGTCGGGGTTCATCATTTTAAAGATTTTTTTTTAAATCAGTGACTTTGATAAACTTTTGTTAACCAACTGAAGAAAATTCTAACATTAAATTTCCTTCACTTCAATTTTCACCAGTGACCTGGTGAGTCAGCAAAAGGTTATCTAATTAGTTCTTAGTTGATAAAATAGTTCCATAAGCTTATGATAATATATATATATATATATAGCAGCTAAAAGAAGGGAAGAGTCCTGCTTTTCTGATTTTGAATTGTAAATTCATATGTAAGGTGCTAAATAAATGATTTTCTCAATACTGCAACATAACTACAGTCTCTAATTGCCTTTGGTGATTGGACAGTATGCTTACATATCCTAAATATGTTTTTAAAAGCTTTAATGTTTAGAATTATAACAAAAAAAAAAAGTATTCTATCCTCTTGAAAAGGAATACATGTAAAAATAAACTTGTTTATTTATTGACCTATTAGTCTGCAGAAGCTCAGCATGCTTAAATAACAGTTTTTAATTAAACCACTCTAAAGAAGCATGGGAAGGCAGAACTTGAGATAGGTAGAAATATGACTGCACATATTTGAAGAGAGAGTTTTGACACGAGTCAGCATGATTATGTTGGCCATGGGAAGGAAATCAGTGGAAGGTCTCTCATAGTGTGGGTGGATGTAATGTATGGCTTAATGTGAATGATTAGGAATATAGCAGATTTTTATTTTACAACTTATGGTAGGCATGGAAAGGATATATATGCTCATGGCAGGCCAAGGGAAGGAGACCACTTTGGCTACTCAGAGCAGGAACCAATGCCTCTAGGCAGGGCTGGGATAGGGCTGGGGCTGAGTGGGAAGAGTCGAGGGGGGCAGGGACAGCGAGGGCTAGCAGTGCCATCTGGGCCGTAATATATTCCTTCCTGTTGGATATTTTTGCTTTGCAGACCCAATCCTTCAAATTCCATCTAATCTCAGTTATTTCAGACAGAGTTTTACATACATAAACAAGGCAGAGGTAAATACTGAGATCCCAGTACTGAATTAGTCTCTGTATGAACAACAGACTGCAAAACTCTTATATTTTCAACACATTAGCTAGTATTTCAGGAGGAGATGCTAAATGCTTAATACATTGTATATATGTATTTCTAAATTGGAGTGTCTAACCGGGCCCTTTAAAATCATAGCACCAAGACTTCAGAAAATAATAAATTATATAGTATGCAATACACAGTGCTGAATATGCGTAACTATTGTAACGATCACTAATAGTATGCTGCTTGTTTTTACTGGTTCCAAATTTTGACCTATGCTATTAGTCATGCACAAAAATCTCCTATCTATCTCAGGAAAAAAAAAAAAAAAAAGCTTTATTTTATTAAAACTGAATCTTTCCTTTTAGATTTAATAAAAGCTGTCCTCTTAAAACAGCTGTGGAAAAAATGTTTGTTTACTCCTTAGAATTCCTTTAAAATTCTGCAAAAAACATCAGAAAAGATGACAGAGATTGTAATCTTATTTTAAAAAATTATATACTGGTATAAAATATAGAAAATCACTCTTTTTGTATGGAATGATGATGTGCATTCAAAATGAGTCTCGTTTGGAGACGGATAAATACCTTAGGTCTAATTTGCCTTTAGTTGGTATAGCAAGGAAGCTGTTAGAGTGGTGGAAAACCTCTATACTGTAGGGCTTAGGTATGGAGTTAGACGTGTGTGTACTACAGGCACAGGTTTACTTTTAGATAATGTATTTGTGAAATGATTGCAGCCAGGAAAATATCTGGAAATAGCAAAGCATTCTCAGGAACCATTAGATATTTTGATAGACACAAATATTTGGAGGTCTGTCTTTTTATGTCGAAGGCCCAAACCTGGTGACATTTGCTAGCAATTTTCATATTTGGTATTTGGAGAAAAGAGTATCCTTATCCAATCTAATATACTGAGACATATTTTTTTTTTTTTTTCCAAGTTAGTGCATGATCTGGGGCTTCCTGATTTTACTTCCCTGTTTTTGATTGCCAACAATTCATTTTAGTTGAAGAAATATAAATTGGGAAGACACTTTTTTTTTCTTTTTTTAACTAAACATTTGAAAGCAGGAGTTAAAATAAGTTCAGTTATTTTCAGTTTGCTTCTTTGTTACCATCAAGATATTTTTCTCTTCTTTTTCTGGGCCTAGTAAAGTGTCAGTGTGACTCTGCTACAGATCTGAGGGCTAAAGATGTGTTGCATTTTAAATCAGATTATAAATCTTTTTCAAGAGCTGGAAAATAAATGACAACCTAGGGTTTACAACAGCTGCTGTGGTTGAATAAACCATGAACTTTATATTATCAGTCAACTATCTCTGCTGAGGCTTTAGGCACATTTCAAAGCTGTAGGATATTAAAAAATAATTTGTTTTTTTATTAACCATGCCATCCTACTGAATAAATTAAAAGTAACTTTTGATGAATGCCAAATAAGAGTTTTCTTTTTCTGTGCTTTAAAATGCACCATGCATTCTTTCAGATTGACAGTTATGTGCTACCGGGTTATCACATATTCAGGTTAGTATGCATCATTGGTCCTACTAAAAACTAGAACTTAATTCCTCATTAAAGATTATTATTTATATATTTTTTTCCCTTAAAATGCAGATACCTATTTATCCATTCATTTTTTCATGACTGTAACTCAGAAAATGATGGTGAGGCTTTTGCAGAAAGGCCCAGAAGATGATTTGTTTGGTTTCTGAGATCACAGCTGAGATGCTGTTGATGCATTTTCCATGTGTATCACAGAGAGAGATGATATTAATAAAACTAGGGAAAGTATGTTGTACTTTTATTTATTTAGCCTTCCACTAGAAGGTGAAATGTTTACACAAAGCAAGAGTAAGTAAAGGGCTTCGTTAGCTCCTGATTGTCTTTTTCCCAAGGCACAATCCACAAATAATTATCCAAAGCAGTATAACTTTGTTGAAGGCACACATACCCAAAGTTAAGGAATAAAATGTAAAATACAAAAATCCACAGGAAGAAATGAATTGGCATAAGGCCAATTCAGAGAGATAACTACAGAGAGATACAGAGAGAGTACAGAGAGATAACTGTGAACAGTTCTCAAAAGCCATCATCATAATCTTAATATTTTCTAATAATATCTTATTAGATATCTTATTATATATTATCTTAATATATATTATATTAGATATCTTATATATTATCTTAATATAATAATATCTGTAGCCTCAAGTGAGAGCAAATGTTGAATCATTTGCTTTAATGTTCTACTGAGATCAGAAACAAAAAAAAAAAAATGGATACACCTACATATGTTTGATCCTTTAAACAGCCAACTATATTCATCTGGAAGAAAGACTTGTTCATAAAATATGATTAACCGTGATCAGTCTTTTAATTTTCTCAGAAAGAAGTGTCACTCAAACAAGGACAACTGTGAAATGCTCTTGGTATCTGCAAATAGACTTAATATTTTAGTTTTCAATAGTCTGCTAGGCTAAGTACATTTGTCAACAGTCTTATGAGTTACTGCATGACTTGTGAGATGCAAGTGAGAGCCTGTGCATATATATTCTCAGGACTGCTTTTCAACTCATGTACATGCATCTTTTTTTTTCTGTATTTACTTGATAGGTCATATAACTTCTGTTTTTGTAATTAGCATATTGCTGTTACATATGCTGTTTTGCCTTTTCAATGAAACTGTGTGAAATCTGAATGATTAGGGCCAAAAATCTGTGCAAAAAATTATGCACAAAATATGAATGTCTTCATCTTAAGTACATATTGTTCATCCTTTCCTGCGGAGCACTATATAGCACCAGGAAGAACAGTCTTCCGTCTTTGGAAATATATCTGAGATTAAATGACTATCTCTTTTCATGCTTTTTTGTCAGATTACTAGGGTGTACTAGCTAGTAGAAGTTTTTGCCATAAGTTGGACAGTCAAACTGTTCAGCTCTAGAAATGAGTAGCATGGTTCAGTGCTCTCTTAATATGGTTTACTGAGCCAGCTGACTGTCATTTATTTCATAGCATATTAAGTTTATGGTTCTTTCTTCTGTCTGTTAAAAATGTGCCCAGAAGTTTGATTTTTAGTTTAGTTTTGAATGTGCATTTTGCTTTTAAAGCAAAAGTGTTGATAAATTAGGACAATTGCTAGCACAGTGAAGGAGGCAGAAATGTTGTCCTTTATGCTGCATTTATCTTTCAATTGTTAGCATAAAAGAGACTTTCCAATGTCCAGGTAAACCACTTGACATTTAACAATCTTTTCCGTATTTCCTGTATTCCTCAGTCCAATAGTTTGCAAGTGAGCTCCCTGCATAACCTATTCATTGGAAAATCTAACGTCAGGAGTAAATCACTGCATCCCTGGTACTTCAGATTTCATTCCTGAATGCTACTTGACACAGTTTAGATCTTCACTTCAGGAAGTCTCTTACTTGTGCAGGACTATGTAGATATTGTGTTGTGTAGTTATTGCTATTCTCATATTAAGACTGTAATATCCCGTCCTTTTCTTAGCATATACCGGAGTCTTCATACCGACTTCATGCTATCTGTCAGTGCTATGCTGAGTGAATTAGTCACATGAAAACTTGACCTGCTCTGTCCTCAAATGTTTGATCACACCAGGACAAGTAGCTTCTGCATTTCTCCTTATACCAATTTCTCAGTATATAAGCCACATGCATCCACAAGTATCAGTTTTAACCTTGTCTTACCTTCAGGCTGAAGCACAGAGATATTCTTGCTGGCAACCAGCGACTTCCTGATTCAATATGCTCTAGGGTCAGCTTGACAAATAGTTATAGCATCTTGATCCCCATTTAGAAATTGAAGAAAATTATACATAATTCTTAAAGCGTCCTTAGCAGACTGAACTTCTTCCAGGTACAAGCAAATTGAAATTGTGGATAAAAAAATCCAGTGTTGTTAAAGATTGATGGTAATGGTGAAGTTAGGAAAATATATCAAATGCACAATATAATACTTTGCTCTCTGGAAAAAATGTCCACAATCCACTTTACTTTCTTAATATGTGTTTATGAAAATGAAGTGTAGCTGGCATCACCTCACTGTCATTGCTTCCTTCACTGTATTCTTCCTGAAAGTGGCAGAGAAGTCACTAAGAGGGCCTAACTCTGCCCATCTGAGGATACCTCATGGTCAAACAATAGCTCTCGAGTCATGGGGCCCTGCTCCTTTGAATATCCTCATTCAGTTGCTTTGTTTAGTTGTTTGTTTTTGCATAAGCAAACAAGCTGCATCTAAACAGGAAAAAAAATGTGCATGGCTTGGGATATGAACATATTAACTCTAATGAGTAGTACATTATTTGAACACTGACTTGAAAATATCTGTCCCCTTTCCTCCCCTCCCCCCCAGCCAAAAAGTAATGATTACAGAATCACAGAATGGTCAAGGTTGGAAGGGACCTCTAGAGATCATCTAGTCCAACCCCCCTGCTCCCTGCTCCAGCAGGGATACCCAGAGCACAGGGCACAGGGTGGCATCCAGGTGAGTTTTGAAGACCTCCAGAGGAGACTGCACAACCTCCCTGGGCAGCCTGTTCCAGGGCTCTGTCACTCTCACAGTGAAGAAATTCTTCCTCACATGGAGATGGAACTTCCTGTGTTGCAACTTCTACCCATTGCCCCTTGTTCTATCAGTAGCCACCAATGAGAAGAACTTGACCCCTTCTTCCCTGCATTCCCCCTTCATGTACTTGTAAATATTAATCAGATCCTCTCTCAGTCTTCTCTTCTCCAAGCTAAATAGGCCCAACTCACTCAGACTCTTCTCATACTGCTCCAGCCCCTTCATCATCTTGGTTGCCCACCGCTGGACCCTCTCTAGAAGCCCCACATCCCTTTTGTACTGGGGAGGCCAGAACTGCACACAGTACTCCAGGTATGGCCTCACCAGAGCTGAGGAGAGGGGCAGGATCACCTCCCTTGACCTGATGGCAACACTCCTCCTGATACAGGCCAGGAGTCCTTTGGCCTTCTTGGCCGCGAGGGCACACTGCTGACTCAGAGTGACAACCAGGACTCCCAGGTCCCTCTCTGTGGAGCTGCTTTCCAGCAGGTCAACCCCTAATCTGTCCTGGTGCTTGGGGTTCATCCTCCCCAGGTGCAGAACCCTACACTTGTCCTTATTGAACCTCAGGAGGTTCTTCTCTCTGGATGGCAGCACAGCCCTCCGGAGTTTCGACCACTCACCCAGGTTGTTATCGTCCGCAAACTCGCTCAGGGTCCACTCTGTGCCCTCGTCCAAGTCACTGATCAACAGCTTGAAAAGCACTGGGCACTTTTCTGACCCCTGCAGGACACCACTGGCCACAAACCTCCAACTGGACTCAGCCACATTGATCACCACTCTCTGAGCTCTGCCATCCAGACAATTCTCAATCCACATCACTGTGGGCTTGTCCAGACCACACTTCTGGAGCTTTCCTATGAGAATATTATGGGAGATGGTGTCAAAAGCCTTGCTGAAGTCAAGGTAGACAACATCCATGACTCTCCCCTCATCCATCCATCCTGTCATCCCATCACAGAAGGCTATCAGGTTCTGCAGATAGGACTTCCCCTTGGTGAATCCATGTTGGCTACTCCTGATCACCACCTTCTCTTTCATATGCCTAGAGATGCTCTCTAGGATGAGCTGTTCCATCACCTTTCCAGGCATGGAGGTGACACTGATCAGCCTGTAGTTTCCCACCTCCTCCCTCTTGCCCTTTTTGAAGAGTGCAGTGATAGTGATGTTGGCTCTCTTCCAGTCCTCTGGCACCTCCCCTACTCTCTAGGACCTCTTGAAGATGATGGAGAGTGGCTGAGCAATAACCCCCACCAGTTCCTTCAGCATTCTTGGGTGCATCCTATGCGAGCTCATAGATTTATGGGTCACCAGTTTGCCTAAGTGATCCCTAACCCAATCCTCCTCGACCAGCGGAAGGTCTTCCTCTTGCCCATTTAGCTCTCCTTTACCTTTGCTCTGTAGTTCTTGCGGGCTAGCCTTAGCAGTAAAGACAGAGGCAAAGAAGGCATTTAGTAACTCTCCCTTCTCGTCATCCTCCATCACCAAGGCACCCTCCCCATTCAACAACAAGATAACATTTTCCCTAGTCTTCCTCTTGCTGCTGACATATTTATAGGAGCCCTTCCTGTTGTCCCTGACATCCCTTGCTAAGTCTAATTCCAGAAGGGCCTTGGCCTTCCTCGTTGCATATCTGCATTCTCTGATGTTGAGCCTAAATTCTTTCCATGTGGCCTGGTCCTTCTTCCACTTGATGTATGTTCTCTTTTTCTCATTAAGTTTGCCCGGCAGCTCCTTGCCCATCCATACAGGTCTCCTGCCCTGCTTACTCGACTTCTTTCTTGTAGGAATGCACCAACTCTGAGCTTAGAGAAAGCGGTGCTTAAATATTAGCCAGCTCTCCTGGACTCCTTTTCCTTCTAGGACCCTAGCCAAGTCCTAGCAGAACTGCTCCAAGTTGCTCCCTGAAGAGGTTAAAGTTGGCTCTCTTGAAGTCCAGGGCTGCAATCCTACTTGTTGCCCAGCTTCCTTCATGCAGGATCATGAATTCCAACATCTCATGGTCACTGCAGCCAAGACTGCCCCAAACCTCACATTTCCAACTAGGCCATCTCTGGTAGTTAGTATCAGGTCTAGCAGTGCCCCTCCCATTGACCTGTGTACCTGGAGAGCTGCAAGAGCAGTGTGGACCTGCAGTGTGGACAGCAGCTCCAGAGGGCCTGAGAAAAGTGGACGTGAGCTAACCTGCACCATGTGGTCTAACATCAATGGTTGTTCCCTTGACAGGAATCATTGTCATTCTGATTACCTGTGTTTGCAAAATACTAAAATAAAATTGAACAACAGGAAGATCAGAGAAGTAGGCAGCCTGTTCTGCAAGGAAAGACTGGAAGAACTTGGCTCAATTTCCCAAGAAAAATAAATCCTATCAGTAAATGTGTTGAGGAGTTAGTCAGAATGATATCACTGGCAAAAAAAAAAAAAAAAAAAGAATAGGGAAGCAAATCAGCCCCATGGCCCAGGCGCATGTCTCTGCCCAAGGCTCAGCCTTTTCAATCCTGGAGACCTCTTCTGCATACCAAAGAGCTGTTGTTTTAAGTGTTCACTCAATTCTAAATTAGATCAGCAGGTTACAAAGACCTCACTGTTTGCGTAGCCCCAGGCAAAGCTCCTGGGCTTTCTCCATATCTAAGGCCATACAACAGCTGTCACTGGAGTTTCGGCCACCCTCTTAGTCTCATGTCCCTATATCTTACAAAAGAAAAACATGAACTAGCAACAACTACAGAACATTTGTCTCTTGCTGCTTTTTTTTTTCAAGCACATACTGGATTCATCTACTAATTAAAGCTAAGTGTGTGTAGTCAAGGTCCCACTGATCCCAGCTTTGCTTTTGGGTAGGTTTCACCTCATGACAAATACTAAGAGTGAGAGAAAAAAGGATGAGTAATAGTCAGAGCAGTGATTTTTTTATAAAAGCAATGGGTGAAGGATAATGGGTGAGGGATAAAAGATGTGGAATGTTAATGGTACGGTATGTTTATGAACTGGCCATATAATGCAGTAATTGCCTGTAGTGAAAAAAAAAAAAAAAGATAATCTTGTAACCCTTTTCTTATTCTAAATTCCATTTTCAATGTGTTTTTCTAATAATATAGCAGTTAATACCTGCAGAATTCACCTCCTTATAAAGGCTGTCACTTCTGCACAACCTTTCCATGACAATAGTTTATTTTCATTTTACGCAACTTGCTAATATTTATGCAGTTTCAGTGATAGAGTCTATTTGAGAGATTGCCCATATTGGAAGGAAAATGTAGTATTATGGGAGAACAGCAATGAGTCTGTTTCTAGCCTCTTGTTTTATTCAGCCTGTGTGCTTCGTTAGGTCTCTGTGGGTTTTTCTTCAGCAAAGTGATAATTTTGGTGTTTCATAGTTCTGTGTAAAATAAAAAGCATCTTGAAACTATGACTACTCTTATTCTCTATGGAAGATGAACATTACTCACCGTATGCTGCCCTATCATCTGTTTTCAGAGAGACCTTTGTTTTATTTGCTTTATCTTTTCTATTTTATAATATTTACTGGTAGAGTTTTGTCTTTGTAAAAGAAATCTCAAAGTTTCCCATCTCTACATATATGTGTGAAGAAAATGCTATGTAGGAATATCATAGAATCATAGAATCATAGAATGATTAAGGTTGGAAGGGACCTCAGAGGTCAT
>VZSG01000540.1:268132-291667 GCA_013398315.1 Nothoprocta pentlandii | reverse complement strand
GGGTTATTCCTCCCCAAGTGCAGGACCCTGCACTTGCCCCTGTTGAACCTCATGAGGTTTCTCACTGCCCAGTTTTCCAGTCTGTCCAGGTCCCTCTGGATGGCAGCACAGCCCTCAGGGCTATCAGCTACTCCTCCCAGTTTGGTATCATCAGCAAACTTGCTGAGGGAGCACTCCAGCCCTTAAGCCCTTAAGCCCTTAATATAAAAGGTAGAATTTACTTTGGAAAAATAACAGGTAAGGAAGTCCACAATTCTCTCAGATGCAAGATTATGTATTGAGTTCTGATTACGAAAGCCTAGCCAATCCTCAGTACTTCTCAAAGTTGTTTGCATGCATATATAAAATAAATATTCATTTATACATCTCATAAAAATAACAGGAACCACTTGGTGCCTTAAAGCAGGAAAATGAATGCAGATTATAAAGTACTTGTATAGTATGGACTCCATTAAGTTTGTCAGCAAGCTCCTCTACAGAACAGCAGCAAATCAATAGGTTGTTGTTACTAGTGGAGGTGCCAGTGATACCACTGATTATGCTCATCCTTATCCTTCCCCTGGCAGGAATTGCCAAAAGTAGATACTTAAGGATTAGTGCAGACTAAGACTACTTAGCAAGTCTTGGAGAAAAGTAAACAAAGTTAAGCAAGAGGATGTGTGTTCCCAGTCACAACTAATCTCCTGGGTCTTAAGTCCCTACTGAAACAGCTCATCAGCTTAAGTCCAAGTGGTTTGTCAAAATCCAGGCATAGAAACCATGACTTTCTTACTGTATATACCTTTGGACACTGGAGGCATTCCTTATGGTAAATTTTTAGCTTTATAAAACCCTTTCCCCAAATAATTTGAAAATTGAGAAAGTAGAAAAAGTAGCAAACAATAAACTTATTTGCAATGCAAACAGTTTGCATTTTTTTTGCATACATATAAAATGAGCATTAATTTGTGAATGTCATCAAAACAGAAAAATAACAGGAACCACTAGGGCTTAGTAAAATAGCCTACTATTTAGAAATAGCTGGAATAAGGATTTTTCTGGTACACAGGAGTCCTACATAATGTAATAGATATTTTACTTTTATAGTGCTTTCTAAACATATCCACAGAATGTGAAAAAAAAGACATTGTAATTACCAAATCATACAGAATGCTATTGGTTTATATTCCATTACCTAGAACATTTTCATAAAAAAAGAGATCCAATTTAAAGAGTTTCATTAAGGATGCCCTTGGGCTAAGCTATCCTGTGGAAATACCTCTTTCTGTATTACCTTATCACAATTAGGTGATTAAAGTCAGGAGTCCTGAATCAGAAAATAATCTTTAAGTGACCAACAATACTCTAACTGAAGATGCACAAGTAAAACACTGTATTCACTCCTTAGAGAATGAGAGGTCAAAATTATTTTCTATCAAGTCAAAAACAAAAGTGTTCATCTTGCTGTATTCAGCTCCTGCTTTTGAGTTCAACTTCATCTATTTCAATCTTAGACTATATGATGTTTAGACAGTAAAGAGATTATCACAACTAGTAATTTATAAAAAAACCTCTTTTATTCCTTCAACAATAGGATTCAAAATTCAACCATAGTCTGAAATTGGTGATACCTCAAGTTCATAGATATCATCTGGAAAGAGGAGCACAGGTTTAACTGAAGGGCAGAAGGGCACGGCCCTCATAACATGTATCAGTGCCTTTGCATTTGTATCAGCGTACTGTTCAGCAACAGAACAGCAGTAAACCATTGCTACCATGTCACTCCTGCTTAATAGAAAGAATGTCTTTATAGTAATATATGGTTGATTATTTTTAATACACACCACTAGTCATATCTTTATGTGCTAATGCATACCACACTAGTCATGATGTAAATTTTACATATTTTTCATCCAGTCTGTTCAGTAAATGAAAATGAGGATTTGTTTGCAAACAATTTAATAAGAGAATGAAGAGATGAAATTATTGAATAGTTGCTTTGCAAAGAAAAATATCTGAAGTATAGTTTTAGTTCTTTGTATTCATTATCTTTATTATAAATGATTTAATAGTTTAAAGACTTAGTATGCAAATGTTGATAAAATGCTCATATGGAAATTTATCATAGATTATATGACAACTAATTTTTATTTATGAATATAAATACTGATTTGTAGTTTCTAGCCTGCAGTACTAAAAGATTAAGTCTATTCTAGTAATTAACATGGCCTAAGAATTTTCCTCTGGTTCTGGGGCTAGTTGACATGGGGCAGCTCGTAGCAATTTCACTTATGCACATGCATCATGTTCATATTTCCCTTTCAAAATAAGACAGGTGCATTTATACCATCTATTATGACATCTTTTATCTGAAAACTATCTGGACTGCCTTCTACTTGAGGAAATACTTGAAGCTGCAGAGCATCCTTATCATCCTGATCACCTTAAAGGGTTTAGATATTTGGTATAATAAAACTGACAGTGTTACTTTGCTAATAAGAGTCTACTTTGGTAATGAGAATACTTTTCTTCATTGAGTGACTTAAGTACTAGTGGCAGGCAGTCTCTGTTAGGAGGTAGTGGGAATGCATGCTCAATATGCTTCAATTTCTAGAGTCAATATTCTTCAATTTCTGGAAAGTGTTTTACATAACTCCTCTCATTGTTTTTAAATTTCTAAGCAAAAAAATCGTTATTCAGATATAATGATGACTGAATTTATTTTAGGGAGGATTCAAGCTTTTAAAATTATCTTTCCCTTAAGATTTCTAAATTCAATGTTGTGGTTGTGGTAAATAAGGATAGTTATTATGTAGAAGAAAACAAAGGAAATGTGGCTCACTCTGGCTTTTGATAAGGGTTCAAAACCACATTGACTTCAATAAGAATTCTACATTGAAAATTATTAGAGATTTGAATCTCTAAGACTTCTACATGAAGAACAGTTATTACATTCTGCCCGAGTTCTTCAAAAGTTCCTACACACTCAAATCACAGAATATAAATAGTTTACCCAGGAGGTTACAACCTTAGTATATTTATGCAAATTTGTTAACTTTGAACTTTTTTGTAAGTCTGATGAAAAACAAGCCTTTATTTTTGATACAGTATGAGTATTTAGTTTGCAGAAACAGAACTGAGAAAGTCATTCAAAGTGCTTGGGGAATGTGGCATATAACCTTAAATATCTAACTTTTGTTTATATTCACAGAAGTGTGAAAAATAATGCGTGAAAAACAATGTGTGAAAGCTAGTAAGTTGTATTCAGAATCATAACAAAATAAATAAGTGAATGTGTGTCTTTCAAACACAGCCACTAAGTTTAGAAACTGGCAAGTAAATAAGTAAAAAAAAATGCTACCTAGTTATCAAATAGTTCCTGCCTTGTACTTAGGTGGTTGAAAGTGATTTCCTTTTAATGTTGCTAAAATAGTACTTTGCACCCTAATGAATCTAATGTTATATATTATACTGAGCTTTTGATCCTTTCTTTGATGATGACTAATATGGCAACATTCACCCTTTCACATCATGAGACTGTAAGGCTGAGAAAAAAGAAAGGAGAGGCTAATTCACACCAACAAAACTAGTCTCAATAGCTCAGTGATAAAGTATTTTGACAGGATGGTTCAAAAGTCACATTGAAACAATTTTTCATTGCATGCTTTATGCTTTACAACCTATTAGAAAAAAAAAATATGGAAATCTTTAAGCCTATACATGATAAATTGCCTTCAAGATATATATATCATCAGTGAAGCCAAATAATCTTTGAACTGTTAATAAATTTGTAGATTAAGTAACACAAGCCTTCAGGAAATGTGCAGACAACAAACTTCAAACTGGCCATAAAGACAAATTTTAAGACAACAATTACACCTGAAATTCAGACATTATTATGCATAGCACCTTCCCAGTATATTATTCATCCTTTTTTTTTGACCTAGCTTTGCAGCTATTTTGTTGACTATTCAGACAACAAAAATGAATCGACCTTCAAAGCAAACTCCTAATTTCAAGAAAAACATAAAACAAGCAAATACCGTGTAAAACTCATTTTCCAAATATTTCAAATAAACAAGTAGAGTCAGATGAGATGAGGGTCAGTCAGTAACTTAAATACAGGTATGGAATGCTAGTCTAAATGTCTAAGGAGTCTATATGTCTGAGGAGCCCACATGAGGTCTCACAGATACAGACCTCTAGGAGATCCACACCCTTCCTGGAAGAGTAACTAGCAAGGCAGCCAAAAACTTCTGGACAGGTAAAGCACTCTGCTCAGGCCATTGAAGCACTGCAGGAGTGTCCTTAAGGTCCAGCTACAAAGTGAGGACCCTATAAACCTTGGCTGGGCCAGACAAGCCTGCACAAGTCAGAGTTCCCAGAGAAGCAAAGTTCCCATTGAGACCCCACCAATGGGTTTGGCAGCCAAGTTGCGCTCGCAATGTAACCTGGCCTGAAGGAGGTTGCAAGTTCTGTCTCTGGAGCAGCTAATGTTTCCAGGGATAATATTAAAAGAAATGTCAATATTAAATGCAAAGAAAATAGACAAGTGGCATTTCATAACACGTAAGTGTTGATTAAGCATTTCTTGTTGATCAATACGTGACATTAAAAAATTTGTGTAGTGTTTTTGTATATTGCCACACTGGTAACACCTGTGGCTGCAATGCTGAATGTATTTGTAGAATAATTACATTTAATGGATTGTAATGCAAGTTGCTTGACATAAAGCACTAACACAGTACTAACACAGGCTATAAGAGTATGTCAGCTCATCCTTAATCCCCTGATGACATTGATGGCAGTTTTACTTTTTGTGGAGCAAGCGTGCTGCAGGAATTGAATTTCAGCCACTAATTTGTTTCACACAGATCACTGAACAGCAAGAAGGCCATCTGAAAATAAATGACTGTATATTTCAGGACCAATCCCTTGAGGTAACTGAGCTTTTATGTCTGAATGAAGAGAGAAAAACAAGGAGCGGAAGGGAATATTTAAAAGGATGTGAAAGGGCACAACCTGGACACCTTGTATAGTTGAGGACAGCATCCTCAACAGTGAGGTTGTGCAACCTGCATCTGCATTAGAGATATTGCAACTGACCACTTTGAAAGAAGCTGTTATGAAGAAGAGTCTCTTCCTGTCTGCACCATACTGGTTACAAAGCATATACCCAAAGCGCAAAGTCTCTGCAGTAACTAGAACAGAAATGTTTTTTTAAAAAATAGTGGAGACTGGATTACATTTTAAATTAAACTTCTGTGGCGATCAGTTAAAGATCATTTTATATCTCTCATATTACAGACCAGCTGGAGGTAGAGGCATTCAAACCCAGGCCCTCTCTTTAGCATTATCTCTTATTCCACCATTTTAGAGCAGACAGTTCGAGCAACTTGTGTTTTCCCATGCTGCAAGTCAGCATTCCAACCACAAGATGTCTTTTGCAAAAACTTTGCATAGAACAGGTATTTCCCTTCACTTGAATTTCAGCATAGTCCTCTATGAGAGATAGGCATCAATGTCCTCAGAACAAGTGTGTCAGAATGGTGGCTGGCAGCAATTAGCTTTTAGCTAAATAATGTATGGGGGAATTAACAGGGCTTGCCAACCTGGAAGAGCAGACAGATGGAGCTGCTGCTTGGCCTTGGGGGACCTTTGGGCAGCCACATACTCCTCCAGTCTTCCTATCTGTATAAGATCACAAATGCATCAGAGTTTTTAGGAAGACAGAGATTTGGGCTCTGATAACTATTTTGTGAAATAGAAAAGCTGCTTTACTCTGTTACTTTGCTACCCCAGAATAATAGCTGAATACTTATCAGTTCTGTACTATTATTAGTAATGGAGATAGAAAAATTTCCCAATGTCCCAAAATTTCCCATTTACATTTTTTTTTAAGCATGTCTATAAAAATCCACAACAAACCTATTTGCAGCATTTAAAAAGAGGAAACTGTATTATTATTATTAATTATAAGAAATATGTATAAGCATATTTCACATATAAAGCACATAACATAAGAAATATGTTATTCTCTGTGAGTTTCTACCAATAACTTCCATATAACAAGTTCAGATTCTGTACAGAATCTTGTGGAGATCTTTGCAGGATTAAGACGTTCCACACTACAGACTGAAAAAGGGTTAGGTGAAAGCATACAAAAGATATACACTTACTGCTGAAAGTGATGCAAAAAGGTAAAGTACAGTCTTGTCTGCAGGTACCAATGGCAAATTATTTGGGCTGGAATATTGATATTATCTAATTAATTAACATTTTACTTTTATAAATAAAAATACATCTTTATTTATATTTTTATTTCCAGTTAGCTGCTTGATGGCCATAAATCCTTAAACAAATATCTCAATCTCTTTCCACATCTTTTTTTTTTCTGGCTTTAGAAAATGAGACTATGACCACAAGTTTTAATTAACTACTACTTGAGAAGAATTTTCACATTTTAAAAAAGAAAATACAGTAGAAATAGGAAGAATTATTGTTAAAATCTTTCCATAATTACATTAAGTAAACAGATTACATTAATTCCTTTTGAACTGTATATATTCCATCATTTAGATATAAAATGTTAAATGTGATTCAGATGTCCTGAAGAGCTGCAAATATTCAATTATGTTTCTTTTATGCTTAAAAGTCAAACTAATATACAACTTCATTAGAAACAGTTGATTCATATACTTAGGAATGGAAGTTTCCATCTGAAAATGCACAGTTCAGAAAAGCATGAAGGAACATAGCATTAATTTCATATGATTATGGATTCTAATTCAAGGGGGAAATTAGTGTAACTTAATCTGCATTTTGAAATGAAAATGAACTTTAATAAAGAGATTTTTTTTTCCTATTAGCTTTGAGAGAAAAGTGCCTACATCTGTACCACATTAACTAATCTTTAAATCAGCTAACAAGAAAGATTGTTTTAACTAGTAAAACAATCTGTTAATTTGTGACATAATGAAGTACGCATACTCTTTACGAGCTCAAAACAGTAAGCATACTTGATGAAATTTGGATGACATTTATTTTACAACTCGAGATATGTTATTAATAAACTGAGTGATTTAGAACTAATTTGCATAGTAAGTGAATGTAATTAAAATCAAACCTTCATTAAAGAGTCACAAGAAATATTTAATCTCTAACATATTTGTAAGGAAGCAGCCAACACAGATTATTTCAAGAAAAAACATAATAGTGGCAGCTAATACACATGGGAGTTTATGACTGACTTTATACTGTACATTTCAAACTAAAATACAGAAGAAAATTTTAAAATATTTCAATAGAATGTAAGCATAATTTTTACTTTCTTGATACATTCCTAGATGTAACACCAACACAAAACTGAAATTTTTGCTTTAACTATACAATTGAAAATATCAAAGATGATCAAATTGAGAGATTTCAAAATATTTGTATGAATTGATAACACTTGGAGCAGTTGATGTATGGTTCTTTTAGTCCAGATATTTTCTTTGTAGCTACGCCATGTTATTATATTCCTTTAGAAAAAGGCAAAGAAAAGAATTTTGTATTTTCTTAAAATCTGAGGAGGTTGGGCTTCAAAAAAAATTTAGTTTGATTCAGAATAAGGGCATGATTTTTCACAATATATGTAAAAATCTGTAATACTTGTATTACAAGTATTACTTGTAATCTGTAATACTTGTATCTGTAAAGCTATTACCGCTCTTGTCTATGCAAAATTCCTGCCATCATTGTTAAGGAAGAAAAATGAATATGGTAAATAAATAGTCCTTTTGAGCAGTTCTTAAAATGAATGAGATGAAGTAAATAGCTGAAATCAGTAAAATTGTACTGGTTCAGTCAAAAAGAGTCTTATTACACTACTTTCTTCTCACAGGGATAATGCTTCCAAATTACAGTCGAATACAAGCCTTTACAAGCTTTCCTTTATATGTGCAATGGGCTTCATTAAATGCCCAGCATAATGTTTGCATACCATTCTGGGTGTTTCTGCTAGTAGTGTTTTATGTAGAAGAGATTGGAAGGCCTGGCACTAGCCCTTTACGTGGCTCCCCAAGGGAGATGGGAAAAAAAAAAAGGAAGCCTGTTTATTGTTTGCTGTTTTTTCAGTCACCTGGTGTTTCTGTACAGGTGCCCAGGACAATTTTGTGCAGTGTGCATTAGTCATGCAAAGGCTGGAGGAACTTGAGCTTGAGCCGTGTCTTGAAACAGATGGGGAATAAGAAGAGGTGAAAGGCTGAGAAGTGGAGCCACGGAGCACAGTGCTGGGACATCATCCATTTATGAACAGTTTATGAATCAGGCTTCAAAACTCTATGCAGAAAATAATAGGCAGGTGCAGCTGAAGGACCTATGACTCCCTAGGAAGTAACAAGACCATTTAGACCTATCTGACTTCTGTCTGATCTGTTCCAATATTAGATCTTTACTGGCCCTGTCTGGTTGAATCATAATGAATTAATGAATTTCTACCTCCAAAACTCTTTCAGCTCTCAAAATAAGAAACAAAATCACCAGAAACTGCTGAGATGAATCCCAGAGTCTAAACACTTGCAAAGTTTTCAGTTTGCTCTGAATTATAATATTGCTTTAGCTTTATCTATAACATCAAGTAGTACAAAAAATACAAAGAGTAGCAAACCAGTTGTCTTGATGTGATTTTATCTTTTGGTTTAATTTGCTTCTCTTGCAGTCTTGATATCAAATTCTCTTTTGAAATGGAGACAGTAACATTTCAGTTTCTATAGATTTTTTTTTTTTCTATTGTAATACTGTTTGGCACAGGGGAAAGGATTACTGAGAAACTGTTAAGAGAAACAGAGAGATGCCCAACAGCACTACTATATTTAATGGTCTTTCAGCATTTCTATTATAATCCCTGTATTTGATGCTTTCCTTTCACTATCGGCTAGATACAAGAAACTGAGGATGTCAGCTCAGATATAGTTCTTTAAATCAGAACAAAAAGCATGATAATTGGTAAATTGATTTTGTCATTAAAGATTCATAGATAACAATGCTGTAAAATTACTTTAACTAAATCTTTACTCACTAAAAGTGCCATTGGGGTTTTTTTTTTAGAAAACAATGGCAACAGAGAAAAATGTACATCTGTTCTTCTCCTACTGTTACTCATCACTATAACTGGTGTTAATGCCTTATGGAAGCAGAAAATGATTTCTGTCTAAGGTAAGATTTGCTGTGGTAAGGTCAGTCTTGTCGTTACTTTCACATGTATTCACTACCGACTGAGCTCACTTTCAGTAGTAAGATTAAATATCTGAAAAAAAAGTTTGCAAGACTGAAAAATCAGTGATAGAAAGGTTATGCACTTACCATGGACAAAGTATGAATATCCTGTAAGCCAGTCATCATTAAATACAAGAAGAACTGCTGGTGCTTATAAAATAAAAGTAGATTATGTTGTGTCCCAAGGTAGAAGTTTCTATATGAAAATGTAGAATATCAAAAGTATCATTACAATGAGTATTTATTTACCTGAAATTAATGATTTTATTTCCATTTTCTGTATAAACTGCAAGAGGAAGAAGTGAAGGTTATAATTTCCTCAAGTTTTTTTCCCTTGTATCTATTAACATGGTTGTAAAGAAAATATTTTATTTGAGCTAAATAGCAATGCTTCTTGCTTAAATAAATTTAAATCTGTGGTATCTAGAGCCCACATATGTTGACTGAAAAAAAAGCCCAATAGTTACATATGAATGTGAAAATAAGAATGAAAAAATAAAATGCAAGTACAACCAGTATATCGATACACCTAGGCAAATATACCACACATGAAAAAGGCAGCAAAACATCATATGATCACTCTGTGGGGACATTATATATTAATATACTTTTCAAATTGTTACTAATCAATATAAGCTTTTGTTGTAATGGCACTGATTATCTCCTATAGAATCTTCAAAATTCTCACAGTTTTGGTTATGTTTTGGTAGGTATGGCAGTTAAAATGGCAGTTATTAAATTATTCTTCTTAGGAAGTGCAACTTGCCCTATTTCAGAAAAAAAACCCCACAAACCCTAGATTTTATTCAGAATGTTGAAGAGGAGAATATGAATCTAAATAAAGATTGAGGTTTTCAAATATATCCTAAATATATAGATGGTTTTTATTCTAGATATTTATGTTCTGTTGTTTTAGAAATAAATACAATGAGTAAAGACATTCAAAAGTCACTGGAGATTGTGAACATCTGAATCACTTAACCTCAAGGAAACCTAATTTGCAAAGGTCAGATATCAACCTTTTCTCAATGTCCTTTAAAAAAATTTAAGGCTGAGTACCTAAATATTGAAGTGCCAAAAATAATCAGTATTAAATATGTGTTTGCTTTTACATCTGTGCATTGCTTAAAACCCCAAACATCATCAGTCTGGCTTCATTTAATGGCATTGGCTCATATGTAATTGAAAAAAAATGGTAAAGTTGATATCATTTCGGTAGTTGTTCTTTAGACAAAGTATATTTTCATTTAAATATGGTCTTATGATTCAAGTAATTTTCTAAGCACTTAAGATTAGGCTTATGAAACAAAATTTTAGCATATGAGTGAAATATATAAATTTATGTTGATTTACTATGTTTACTGTGTAGCCATTTCAGAGTTAAAATTCCATTTCCAGTTCCTCATTTTTTTCCACTGGGAGGACTTAAAATCAAGGGAAGATCCTAACAGGAAATACTAGCAGAGAAAACACAGGTAGAATTTAAACCATTTGAAACAAGGTATGTCTAAGCTAATGTACTTAGCGTACAGATGCTTGACCTTGTTTTAAATTAGTTTGCAAGAACATTGTTAGTTATTTTAGCTTTTGTGGAACAATTATTCACATTACTATAAATTGTGACAACTAACAAATACAAACCACTTTTTATTGTTTCATTCATCATTAGGAAATGAATTCTAGCCCATAAAATTTTTATATTGTTCCAAACATTCAGTAATGCTGAAACAATAATCTACGAGGACACTTTTTGCACTTCTGATGTAAATCATTTTTCCCTTGTAGTAATACTCCTCTAAAACAATTACCTTAACCCCTTTTATATTTTATGGATAGGATATATATATCCGATATTTCTAAGTAGCAGCTTATGAGGTTATCATTCTTCTATTTTGTTTTGTTCTTTTATTTTTCTCCATGTTAGTAGAGGTAATACCTTTTAGATTTACAGTTACTTTAACATTTGTAATTTGAGCTTTATCATCTATTTAATAATTTGTAAGGGTAATGAGTAAATAGAATTTATTAATTTTCCTTCAGAGGCTCTGGAAAAAAAAAAAAAGGATTCACAACATTGTTATGGATTCACTTCCATACCAATTATCTCCTAGCAATAATGCTAAATTAAAATGGGAGTGCTCTACTAATATTGCCCTTGAAAATGTTTGCAATGTCCTTCATTTTCAGGCTGTTGACAATGTCCTTTCATGGCTCATTTTACTCAATTTAACATCTTCTCCAGGTACCGTTGACCCTGGCAGCATTTTACATCATCTTAAGTACCTTGTAAGTCTCACTAGAGCTGTTTTAACCTGGCTGATACCTTTATCTAACTTGACTATATCCCATATCATTATGAATTAATTATTGTAGTTTTTTTTATCCTGAGCTTGTTTCTCTTTGCTTCGTTGATCTAGATCATATACTATATTTTTGTTACATATATGTTCCTATTTCTTCATATTTTTATTATTGATAATGGTAAGATAAATATCTGTGGGTAAATTGGTAAGAGTATACTAAAGCTAAACCATTTTTCTGAACTTACTGTTGAAGCTTCTTTAACTTAATTGTTCTCCTAAGCTGCCCTTGACAATAGAAAGTTTTATAACTTAAATTCAACATAATCAGATGTTTATAAACTATATGGAGTATTTTAGTTGGCAACTTCTATTTAGGCTTGCTTTTTTATCTGGTCTGTAACCAGAAGAATGTAGTAATCTAAGAGGAGACAATATATCCTGCTGAAGAAACTGTGAGGAAATATTTGATACTATCTATGAGTTATTTCTTTGATTAAATAAAAATAAAATCAAAACCAAACAAATAAACAAACAATACCCTCCCTTGAATTCACTGGTTCACCAGAGGTCAATTCATCTGTGCATCCAAGTAATTCAGTGTAAAACGTGTATTGGTTGCCACTCAGAATATATATCTTCCCTAGAGTAATCTCCAGTGAATAGGAACATACCAAGTCTTTTTTTCTAACTAGGTCTTTCTGTGTAGCACAGCCTCTGACCAGGAAGATACCCAGATTTTTTTGCCTTAGTTGATGGGATGTTTTTCCAAACCAACACCAAAGTTTGACTAGGACAGATTTCAAGTACCAATGTGTTTAATAGGGAGAAAATAATCATTTTCCTGTTAGCCTTTTACAGTAAACTAGGTAGACCAACTTTCATAAGGCCTAACTTAAACCCACAGTAATAAGCAGAAATTTTTTGACAAGGCAGCTTGGCATAGATTTTGAAAGATACCACTGGCACCTTCAAATTTAAAATCCACTCTCATTGAACTTAGTTCAAATGCACAGCCTTTCTGGCTAATTTAAGATACTTCTATAACATGTTTATATCACGAATTTCACCCTTGAAAACTTATTACCTGGTTATCCTGCTTACATGCTGGTGCGTATCAGCTGTCTTGTTTGGCGACAAGCTATGAGAGCAGAGCAGAAGTGACCTCCACTCTGATGGGACCTTTCCACACCGCAAGATGTCTGGATGTGCCTGGTGACACAGGGATAGAACCCAAAGGCAGCAGAGACAGCCATAATTACATTTGTACTCCTCTAAGGGCTGGTTTACAGCATCTGCTGTTCACCCTTAGCAGCTTTGTGTATGTAACTGAGTGCCAAGACATCCAACTCAGGATTTTGACTTTGGGTTTAGAGTCAAATTATTTCTAACTTTAGGAGTATACATTAGTTTCAGCCATCTGTTGTTTAATCTACAATGCTAAGTCCTTACTTTGGGGGCATTCTAGTCCTTTACTGAACCTTTTTCAATATGAAAAGGAGCAGGAGAAAAGAAGTTTTTTGGAAAATACTGAAGAAAGAATAGGACAAAACATGATACAGATGAACAGGAGAACTTACTAGAAAGAAAGAAAAGAACTGGAAAAAATATAGAAAAGCATCATACACAAAAATAAAAAGACATACAGATAAAACAAATAAGAATTTCTAAGGAAAATCAATAGTGATTAAAAAGAAATCAAAAATATCAGGGAAAATCAAATAAAAAAATCGCTAAGAACTGAGAAAGGAGGGCTATTTGTGATAAAGAACTGCAACTTATAAAAAAATTTTAAAAAAGCATTTAGATGAAGTAAAAGTAATTAGGAAAGAAGAAGAAAGAAAATATGAGTCAAAACCAACAATTTGGGAAGAACAATGGCAAAAAAAAAAAAAAACTCTGTGGGCAGGGAAAAGGGAGAAAAAGAGAGTCTCAAAGTTCCTTGTTCTGGAAAATATATGTACTATGGCACCGAACGCATAATCCCTGTCATATCTAAGCTCACAAAGCAGCTCAGGTATCCTTGCACTGTGCAGCTGCACCTGTGAACACTGCTGAGTACAATGTAGGGGCACAGAAGTAGTAAGGATGAAACCTAACCAAACTGGTAGCTTTTTTTCTTCAGAAAAAAAGAACGGTTCCCAGAAAAAGGGAACAGCGGGAATGAATATTGACCCTTTTTACTTGGGAAATACAACACAGCAGCAGCACAATTTTATTACTTCTGAGGTACAGCTCAGGTATAAAAGCCACTCTGATACCATCCACTACATTCCTGGTTCACCTCCATGAAGAGAAGAGCAGACAGAGCGATCCAAGCACATCTCAAAGCTGCACAGCTTATTAGCTGCGGTTCAGCGCCAGTTGTGAGGTCCAGTGCACCAAGTTCTGAGCAAGCTCACAAGGTCAGTCTCAGTACTAGGCAGGCACTAGCTCTGTGTATTTTTGCCATGTCCCAGGTAACGCTGGCTTTGGGGAGCTTAGGAGAAACAGTTGAGTTGCTTTGCAGGAAGCTGCCTGAGCCCCACACAGTTGGAAGGGAGGCAGAACTAATAAGCTCTGCTGAAACAAGGATGACTACGTGCACTGGGACGTCTCTGTACCCACTCTGCTCTTCTTTTGGGTATGGGAATGTAATGAAATTGTCTCCCACATGGTGGTGGATGTAATATTCTCTGCTTGTGTCTTATTATATGCTTATTGTACAACACGTTTTCTTACAGCAGGATTAGCTGGGCAATGGAGAATAAGGTTGCCTGTTTTGTCTCACTGTAACTACAATAACACTGTGTGCCTCTGTTCCACAACTGTTTGACATCCATACTGCTAAGAAGATGATTCTTTACTCTCCCGCCTTCTTAGTCTCACATTCCCCTTTTCTGCAACTAAATGTTTCTGTTCCTTAACATTACATCAAAGAACTGACAGAGCTCCTGTTATGCCTATTAGTACATTTCAGAAATCCTAATACAACTCTCTGGAAGGTGAGGGTGGTGAAGGAATCATGAAATCTCTGGAGACTGGTGAGAATGCCATGGTTAGCGGTTGCCCAATGCTTTCAGTGAGGGAAAAAGAACAAACAAATCAGACTTAGGAAACTTCCAGAAGGATAAGACATCCTAAAAATGTGTTCAAAATGCCTACATAATTTGCAATATCTAGATATTTCCAGAATTAATATTATAGGATGCTGTTGGTTTAATTTTAACTTGATTTTTTTTTTACATACATTATTCTGATTGGGCAATGTTATGACTACTATGCTTTCAGAATTACAGTTTTCTTAGAATCATGGAAATTATATATTAAAATATAGGTGTTGCTTTCTCTCAGATTTGGGATTGATTTCTAACCAAAGCAAGAAAGATTCCCTCCAAGTTACTATTGCCTAATTCACAATCTGTGTTTGAAATTCTGCTTCTTGTAGCTCCTCAGCTATAGGCTGTTTTGTTGCTTGTAGTATTTACCATTAAGCTTTCTGCTGTGCTACATTTGACTAAAACAGGCTGATAGGTAATTACGCAAGAGAACTAGAAGGAAAACAAAATTTCTCAGTTTGCCTTCAATCATAACAAATATCTTGATTTTCAGGCTGAAAAGACTGTTTTAATCACAGTGCATCATATTAAATAGTAAGTATAGGTATATGATGGTGACTAGAAGATAGACCAATCCCTGACTTCAAAGGCAAAATGTCCAGGTTGAATACAAGCTCCCTGGCCCGTTTTCTTTACCAGTAGAGACATTTCTGTGCTTGTAAAATGAGATAAGGAACTTTTAGAGAGATTATAGAATGTGTGACACAACCATAAATAATTCTGACTTTGTTTCATTAGCTGCAAGGAACTCAGAATGTAAATAAAACATGGGGAGGCAAGGGCCATTGCAAGGAAGAGCAAAACAAAACAAAACAAAACAAAAAAGAAGAATCAATCCTGAGTTGCTTTATGCCACTTAAAATTGGAAATAGATACTTTGTTTAGAGGTATAATATTTATATTGCAACTAAATGATTACACAGTAGGAAATGAAAGAAAAACATGACAATTAAAATGTCTTTTCTTTTTTCTTTCAACAAATGATTTGCTCAAAATGCAAACTATTTTTGTAGGGTTTGGTTATTTTCTTCAACATATTCAAGCAAATTTGGCTAGGAATTTATAACTAGTCATGGATTGTACTGAATACAAGCAGTTGATACCTATAAGATGGTGAAACAGTGCTTCACTTTTTACACCTCAAAAATATATATGATCCAGAATCTACATGCTTCTGGCTACCTACCATCTTCAGTGCATGAGGGGGGTTCATGTCTCAGTGTCCCTAGAACTCACTCAGCTGGATAGCCAAGAAGTTGCTGAGAATAAATGCTTAGCACACATTTTGTTTGAAATCTCCTGAGAGATTAGACATTTATACATTTGGGATGAACAGTATATGTGTCTCTATTCTTTCTCATTATAGTACCAATGTGAGCAGGAAGTGTGAGATCTAAATCAATTGCCCTTTTCCATTTATATTAGTAAATGAAGGATTCAACATCATGCTGAAGGTCTCTCTGTACAGGCTCAGAAAAGCACAGGAAAAAATTACTGAGGATTAGCTGTACTTTTCCTGTTGATGAGCATTCAAAATTCAAAGGTCCATGAAGACAGAACACAACAAAAAGCCTTTGTAAAGCACTCACATGAGAAATGGGTGTTCTTATTTTTGCTCTGTGCATCTTTTTTATTTTTAAATTAGTATATACATAAACTTTATAAACTTATAAATTGATAAATTATATATAAATAATAAATTTATAAAATGTATATAAATCTATATAAATAATAAATACATTTATAAAATAATATATATATATATATAAACAAAAATACTTAAAATGAAAGTCCAATGTAATACTCCATTTCACAGTGCCTCAAGAGGTCTTACAAAATTTTGACTTTTCTCTTGGAAAAATAAAGGTGATATACTGTGTCAAAGAAAACTACAAAAGTTACACTTTATGACAGTAAACAACTATAAGCAGTTATTTGCTAGTAAAGTACAGTAAAGTTCACTAGTAAAAGAGTGAAATTCTGGCAGCCTTTACTTTGAGTCCTGTTTGTGTTGAGGTGGCGCAATCAAAACACATCTTACACAGAAGAGCTCCAATACATATATTTTCAAACAAAAGTAGAATTTAGTTCTGGAGACGTTAGAGAGGAAGAATTACAAGAACTGTATGCACAGGCAAGCAGAGCACAGAATTACAAGTACTGTATGCACAGAGAGTAGAGCAGAGCAGATGCTAACAGTTCCAGTTGAGAAAAGTGTAAAGGAGTTGGTTTTCTGTTAAGAATTAATTCAATTTAAAATCAATAGGCAACAATTTACAGCTATGTGTTAGATGCACAGGAAGGTAAGCATATAAGGATGTAAACACACATACTGCGTATTTCCTGCATTCTCTGTTCTGTTTTGTAGGGTTGTGTTGGAAAACAACATTCAGTCTTGCCTAGGTTAGTGAGCTATGGGTCAAACGTTACAAAACATTTTTGCAACTCAGAAGTGCTGAGAAGATGTTATCATCACTTTGAAAAATAATACAACTGGAACACATCATCTGAGCATTGGAGATGGAAAAAAACAGAGAATAAACCTGTTTTCAAGAGATAATAAAGAATCATAGATATGAGATACCTGTGAAGGGTAGATTTTCTCATCTATGATTAGATTTTTCCTTGTATTATGAGAAAAAGTAACTACTGTGAAGAATGTTCCTCACTCTAAAACAGTTTCAAAGCTACATATTATTTGGATTTATAAAATATTCTATTTCTGCCAACTCTTAAAATGTTCATTTGCCTACTGTTTCAACTATTCAGGAAGTGGAGAAAATGAGAAATTAGACTTTGTTCAGGAATATCACAAAAATACAAAATGCATCTAATTTTAAATGCAGAGTTCATGAGGAAAATGCCCTAGCATTCCCCCTAGCCTAACTTGGACAAGTTATGCTTCACATACAAGACAAGTCCTATTTGCATTTCATTTACTAAAATCAACAGCTAAAAATAAATTATGAATTTATAGACAAAGAGGTGCTTGCTTTGGGTTAGAATGCTAAATAACTTCAAGAATATTGGTAAGAGGTTTTTTTTTTTTTTTTTTTTTAAGTCTTAATAATGGGCAATCAGCTTCTGGTGACTGCATTCACTGTAAGAAAAGGTATTCCTGAAACTGCCTTTATGCCCTTTATGCCTTCTGTATGATGATCTGCATTTCTTACTGCAATTGGACATGGCAAAGCACATGGAATAATGTGTGCATACTTCATAATATCACCTGTCCACAGCACATATATGTCAAGAGATTTTGTTTTTCCCTAATATCTTTAAGACTTGCTACTCCGTGAGCAAAATATAGATAACAGAAAGTAGGAAGCCTCTATGACACTCCTTTGACACTCCTTTGACTTTTTTATTGTTTAAAAAATCATCATGAAGTTAAAAACTGTCTAAGAACATGATTTATTGATATATTAATCAACAATTAATGTGAATAATCTGAAGCTGTCTATATAAAGAAGCCTTCTTACTTTTTCATCATTTAAGAATAACAAAAATATGAAATAGTAATATTAAGAATAGTGAAAAGCAACTGTTACACCAAAGCACAAGGATTTTGATACTCAAAAGCTCCACCTGACTAATTAATTGTCACTAATAATTCACACAGTTCTTCTGTGATTTGAAATTTGAATAGGTATTCATTATGTCTACGTACTAGCATTTGTAAGGAGCATCAAACATGCCAGAATTTTTTAAAACTGAAATTACATGTATACATTAAGCTAAACATACATATTAATTGCATTTAACAAAGGTATTTCTTGCAGGATAGAATTATGATTATTTTCTTTCCTTATTTTTTTCCATGAAAAATTTATCATACATCTCCTTCTGTTTGTAAGCAATCTTTTATTCTTACAACTCTTTTATTGTTTACACCTTAAAGTTTCCATTATTTTATCAATCCATATAACACTATGGTGCTTTAAAGGCTCCATTAATAGCTGATATAACAGAAAACACTTCTCATACCTTTCCATTTTAATAATAGACATGTTATTATCTAACAGCATGACATTATCTAACATATAATCCTGGGAAATGCACATCACTAATAAAATTGATATTTTTTTCAGAAGAGAGCCTTCTACTGGAATATTATATGGAGATGAAACAGTAAGTGAAATCTAATCACTGCCAGAGAAGTAAAGCATTTACCTTGAATGTAGCCTAAAATGCTGTCACAGAATGTTAACGGAAAGTAATGTTTGTTACAAAAATTCCTACAACAGAGCAGTGTAAACCACTCAGAATTCAGTGATCTGTAGCAACAGTCCTTGAAAAACTTTTACTGTCAAGAGACATGACAATACCAATTCATACTAATTTAAAATCAAATGAAGTATTTCTTTTTGAAAAAAGGTAGGGGGAAGCACTCCCTATATGCGACACAGTATTGGTGTCATAAAATTGTTGTCACATGCTATTTTTTGACACATAAATACTTGTGCCTCAAAAATGCGAGGAAAAAGATCTCATACTCAATACAGTATTTATGCATAATCTTAAATTGTACTTTTTGAATAGTCATTGATTTCTGCAGGAATATTCATGTTCCTAATGTTCAAAACTACTGTTTTTTTTCCTTCCATTAAGTTTAAGAGTATAAGAATCGACATACTAGTAAGATCAAAATTCCATTCAACCTCTTACTGATGTTCCTAGGACACAGTAGCAGATGGCTGAAAACAGTGTATGTAACAAGAAAATGCAGACTGCTTATCACATACATCCTTTCTTCTGGAAGTGAGGGGTCTTCTTGTCCTTCTGAGCAAGTTGTTGCATATGATTTGTTATGTCTAAAAGGCACTTGTACTTTTTAATTGCTCCTGTCCTGATCTTTTGTATGCTATTAAAGTTCACAACGTCTTGCAGCTATGAATTCCAACAAACTGCTGTAGGCAGCTTCAGTGGGAGTCAGTGTTTAGCTCCTTCAGTTTGCATAAAAATCTCATCCCATATATCTAATTGAATTGGTGCCAGAATTTTTTGGTCTTTGTTGTGATTTGGCAAAGTACCATTGTGATTTGCTGGACCTTTGAAAGTATTTTACAACCTGGATAAATAATATATATGGGAAAGAAATATAAAATGTTCCTGAATATAGGTGAAATTGAAAGCACTATGAAATGATGACATATTAACATATACACAGAACTGTAATTGTCTATTTTTTCTTAAAGTCTACTGCTTTATTATTATTATTATTATAATATAAATACTCAAATTATGATAAGCTTTTACTAGTAAAAGAATACCTTGTACCAAGGTTTATAAATTAGCTACAGATTTTGGGTGTCAAGTTTTAGGTTGACAAATATAATACAACAAAAGATTCAGAATTCTAGAGAGTACTGAACATATTTCTTCTGAAGTTTGAGCCTCTTGAATATGCATCGCATTGAGACAGCAAAAATGACTTTAGAAAATCCTGTTATCTCTCCCAAAGTTTTGTGTCTGAAATGTGGCAAGACAATGGGAAAGGAGAATGAATAACAGAAATATAGGACAAGTAGTGCTTTGAAAGGACCATGAAAACCTCTCCCTCATCCTGCTCTTGGAAGTCACGTGTACTTGGCTCCAACCAAAATGGTTCAAGCCGGAATATGTCAGTGACTGGTTGGGTAATGAGGGGAGAGCAGTGGAGGTTGTTGACTTTTGACAGCATCTCCCATAGTATCTTAACTGATAGGCTAGAGGAGTGAACACTGATCCCAGGTTTTAGAACTGGGAGAACAGCAGAATCCAGTGTTGTGATCAGTGGTACAGAGTCTAGTTGAAGGCCTGAAGTTAATGGTGTCTCCCAGGGATCATTATTGGGCCCAATCCTGTTCAGCTTCTTCATCAGTAACCTGGATGAAGGGACAGAGTGCACACTCTGCAAGTTTTCTGATGATGCAAAACTGAGAAGAATGGCTGATACCCCGGAAAGCTATGCTGCCTTTCAGAGGAACCTAGACAATGTGGAGAGTTGGGCAGAGAGGAAGCTCATGATGTTCAACAATGTTAAGTGCAGGGTCCTTCACCTTGGGAGGACTAACTTCATATACTAGTGCAGGTTACAAGGCCAATGATATCCTGGCGTGCATTAGGACGAGTATTGCGAACAAGTCAACGGAGGTGATCCTTCTTATTCTGAGCCTGCCATTTAAGGAGGACAGACTAATTTTCTTTCTTTTTTCAGTCTTTCTGAAAATCTTATCACAAAATATGTTACTTATTTTGTTACCTGGGTCAAAGGCTGCCTTGCTTTTTACCTCTGTGCTCTTGAAGCACAGACGAGAGCAGCTTCACATAAGATATCATAGGAGGGGCCTCCCAAGAAGGTTTCCACAGCACAGAACTGAGCTTTTCTCAAAAAAAAAAAAAAAAAAAAAAAAAAAAAAAAAAAAAAAAAAAAAAGCTGATAGCTTTTTATTTTGTCCTGAAAGCTGACAGAGCTGCCAACTCGAGGAGACACTGCTTCCTGTACTGAATGCTTTTCACCCTGTACAGTTGGGACACCACTAACTCAGATGGTAAAATCATAGGTCATTAAGAGCAGTACAAGGGTGACACAGGAGCAGGAATAAAACAAAGTGTCTTTTATTTCTGCTCCATAAAGCAGCTCAGCTACAGAGCTGAAGTTTGGTACTTTCTGTGCTACCACAGTTAAAAGTACAAGCACATAAGCACAATTAATATTATAAAGCTTCTGAAATGCGCAGCTTCTGCCCTCATCCCAGACCTGGGCAGCATCTTCTGCAGTGGGGAGGTTGGGGGTGGGAAGAGAGGAGGGGAAGTCAAGAGTGGTCAGAGCTGGTTGGAGCCGTTTGGGCCTGGTTCCCACTCCCACCCACATGCCAGACTGGGGCTCGCTGGAGAAGCACTGTCAATGGGCAGGGCTCTGTGGGGTCCTTCATGTGAGGGCAGGAACCAAGGATGCAGCTGGGAGTAGGGGCTGAGGACAGATAGACCTCACAGATCCTGGCAGCGAAGTTTTTTTTCTGTATTTTGCATCCTATATGAAGAACCATATGTAGAAATTAAAGATAAGAGCTAGGAATTTAGAACTTGTGGGTTAAACAGTTATTAACTTTGCAGGTTGAATGGAATATAGAATTTGAGAACCTTTTAGAACAGGTTCTTAAGAACCTATGCTTTTGTTTGTTTATGACTTCCCCATCATTTATTGAAGTGCTTTGCTTTGAAAATACCCCAGTGCTTCAAGCTGCTCTGAGGGGAACATCAAGGCAACAAGTGGCACCTTGGGCAGAAGAGACCTGGCACATTGTGAAGTCTCTCTCTCTTATGACTTGCTGCTCATGTGTCAGATTAAGTATGGTCAAACCTTGGGGGAAAGACAGGCAAAAACTGACCGCTCTAGTTACAAGCAGTGGGGCTCATTCTTCTTGTTACCCTATTGAAAAGATTGTATTGACTAGGACTTCAGAGCAGTTAAAAGTTTTAACTAGTGATGGTTAAGGAAGTTTTTTGTCATTTATCTGTGCCTGCCGCCATGCTTTTATATTTTTTCAGCAACCTGAGAAAGGATTATAGTTAATCCTTTATCTAGATCATGCTTCCCCATCTCATAAAGTCATGAATTGACTTTATGCTGTTGCTCATGAATTCATCTTGAGGGGCTGACAGTCCTTTTCTAATCTTCTACTTTCCCTTTCCATTCATTCTCTTTAAGTCTTACTTTCTGCGCGAGGTTGTCTAAATGCTTATGGACTATCTGCTTCTCTTCAACATGAAAAAGTAATTTTAGTAGACTGCTTCACCAGACAAGGATTCAGGCAGCTGATTTTCTTCTTTTCCTTTTCCTTATTTTTTTTTAATTTTTATATTATTCTTTATTCTTTGTTTTAATGTTTATTTTGTAAAGAGAAAATTGTGAAGTCTCATGTTTATTATGGAATCTGAGCAAATTTTAACACAGTTTTATCTAGAAAAGGCAAGAAAATTTGCAGATACAGAAAAGTTTCATTTAAATATTTTAACAGCTTCAAAATGTCAGCTTGGTTTCAAAATCTAAATAAGAATTGACTATATTTGTCATCAAAAATAACTTTGATGTAAAATGGACTGTTTCAAGATAAATAATATTTTTTAGAACATGAATTATCTGATAGATAATGCTTTCTTTTTCTGAAGAAAGACTGAAGGCAAGAGAAGTATATATTGCTGTATATTCCCAGAGAATATGCAGCAATGTATATACAGCAATGTAAATTAATATGCATTATTTATATTATATTAATATAAAATCATTGTGATGATTAATGGAAAAAAATATATTGAATTTATAAAGTACTTTGCATTATATGACTGCTATTTAGAACACTTGCTTTTATAAAAGATAATTCTTCCTAAGATATATTATAATCTACATTGAAACTTCTGAACAGAACATAATTAGAACATTATTAGAACATAATCATCCCACAAGGGGTCTCCCTTGCCTTATTTTTCTGTGTTGCATTATAAGTTACAGATATTTTACAAAACATAATTTTTCTTCAAATTATTCAGATTTTTTTAATATGTAACGCTGATTGAAGGGTGGGTTATTCTATTCTGAAGAGAAATACCATCTTATCATTTATTTCTTTTGCTTAGCAGAAATCATGTTTTTCTTAGGTTCAATTAGCTGTAAAATAACTATCAAAATTAAATGCTGTTGACTACTACATAATTTGTTTTTTTTTTCTAACATTCATTTCACAAATCTTTTTAGACATATGAGTGAGGTTAAACTGATCTTGACAAACATGCTGTCTTAGAAGTATATAGACCCATTATGAAGAATTCTACATCTGGAAAATGATGATAGCTTTCACCAAAATAGAGTGGACTGAATAAAGCATTCTGTGATGACCTGAGCAAGATTGATGCCATTT
>VZSG01000540.1:254045-268103 GCA_013398315.1 Nothoprocta pentlandii | reverse complement strand
TTATTTTTATTTTTATTTTTATTTTTATTTTTATTTTTATTTTTATTTTTATTTTACAGCTATTTGCAGCTAATGGATGACATAGTTACTTAGCCAGAGGAAAATAACCATTCGCTTACTGTATTTCACCTGATTGACTGGGAATAAACCAAAGATGTCCTCTTCACAAGA
The DNA here is from genome assembly GCA_013398315.1 of Nothoprocta pentlandii. NCBI lineage: Eukaryota > Metazoa > Chordata > Aves > Tinamiformes > Tinamidae > Nothoprocta > Nothoprocta pentlandii. Next base: position 267,932 of record VZSG01000540.1, on the reverse strand, counting down.
GGATCAGCTGAGAGGGATTTTTTTTCATGAACCTGTTTTAAGCATGCAGTTCCTTTGTTTCTTTGACTCTTTGCACCAAACAGAATTGTATTTCAGTGTCTTCTTTTGGTTCAAATTCTCTCATATTTGTCTTTATTTAACAAGGCACAATATGTCATTTATCTATTAGTCATCTTGCTCTGTGCCCAAATGTGACCATGAAAGCACAAAATACATTTTCCACATAAGTATTTCAAATTACATCTTCCCTAGGAAGAAGCTTAATTATGCAGATTTTCATTCAGAATATTTTTTTTCTTTTTGATGGAAATCATTCTATAGATTGTAATTACAGTTTTAAAAATAAATCTGCTACTTCTGTGAGAGGTAATAAGATGCCATTTGCCAAATACTGTGCAAGCTCTGCAACAAAAAAAAAATACCATGTTTTCCTGCTTCTGCTCTTGAAGAATTAGTTGAGTGATATTATCTCAGATAAATGCTGATATTTTCAGTGTTGCTGAGTGAAAACAAAGATGTTGAGTCTTGGTGAAGTGCTTCTGAAATGTATTCAATGAAAACAATTGTATCTATTTTAGATTTACTAGATAAGCAGAAAACAGAATCTCTATTTGCTAAGTGGAAAAGGGCAAAATCAGTATGAAGAAAAATGTTTGCAAGTCTCAAATAAAAAAAATGAAAAATGGGATTGAATTTATTGACGTTTTAGAGGGGTGTTGAGAACACATAAATTTGAGTTTGGTAATGAACTCATAACTTGTTTATAAAATGGTTATGTTCCTTGGATGACAAACTTCTCTTTGAAACAAACCACCTTCTAAAACCTTACTTGCTAGGTGTTATTTGGTTTGAAATATTTGTTTCTGCAAAAGCTCTCATAAGTTTTAGGTACTGCTGGGGTCTTATATGCTGGGGTCTTATCGTGAGCTAAGTGAAATATTTGAAACTGAGAAGAAAAATATAGTCTAAAATGTAGTTACTAGTGAAAGGCACAATTCAGCCAAGGAAAATAAACTCTGAACAAAATATGGCTAGTCTACTGTAATAAAAGTATGCTATCCTTATCCTTCCCCCACCCCCCTGAATATGATTAAGTCTATCAATAGAAAAGAAACATGCTATACATATCAATGCATCATTTAACAGTTTAGTGATTTGCTTTTCACATATCAATAGTGATATGTAAATATCAATTCAAAGGTAATATTTCCTTTTTATTGCATATAGCTCTAAAGGTCCATCCTGCACTCTGGACATTTTCATTGTTTTGTCAGGCATTTTGCCATAGGAAGGAGTTCAGGCTTCATATATATATATATTCAGATATCTATCTATCTATCTATCTATCTATCTATCTATCTATCTATCTATACACACACACAATGTATATACACATATATACATATGTATGTACGCAAGTATATGTATGTATATTTCTACACCAAATGGATTTTGAAACATCTGAAGTCCATTAATAAAAACTGACATTGAATCTGAATTGTGTTACATACGTAACATGATTGTTACATGTGTAACATGATTGTTACTCATGTTAATTAAGTTAGTACGGACATTGAGAAGTTTCTTTTTCAGAATAGAGAATTCGGAATATAGGAAGACACTGCACTGAAATGCTGTAACTCAAACTATATTTAGTCCTTTTCAAGTGGTGTCTATGACTATGATCTGTAGTTTCTTTGGGTCCAGTAAATGCTATACATGTCCTGTCAGAGAATGATTACTTAAAAAAAAAAAAAAAAAACCAATTAGCTGATTGCATTCCTACATTTGAGCATTTCAAATGCCTGACTGTAAAAAAAAATAAAATAGCATAACAGATTCATTTTGAGTGTCTTATAATGGATAGTAGTGATAGGAGTTTTAACTGAGCCCAGGGGATTTCTTCATCACATGACTATATAGGTCATCACATTCTTTAATGATACATGATAAAATCTGGAGCCATTTTTAGGCAAGGAAAAAGTATTTTATAAATGATCTAATAGAAATAAGATATGCATGCTGGTGGAGAAAGAAGAAAATTGAAGGAGCCTTGCCTCTGCTTTCTTTGCTATTTACTGATAATTTGACACAGAGATGACAGTGTGGCTAAGTGTCCTGCTAATTTAATGACTGCAGTGAGGATTGATTTTATGTCCTCAGTTACTGTGCTTGCCTCTGAGATCTTAGGCTTTAACAAAATCTAATGATTGGATTAATCTATCTCCCAGCTGAAGAAATTGCCCAGGTTAAAAGTGCTAATAAGAACATCTCATGTTTGTTTGAATTCAGTAACATTTATTTACAGTCTACATACTTAGTGAGCTGAAGGAACTCCAGTGCATGAAAGTCATGCAGCCAAGAGTATCAGTTTTCAGATTTTCTTCCTAGATGGCCCACTCATAGTTCAAATGCTTCAGCATCCTCTGCACTCACGCAGTCATAAGCTGTTTGAGCACCAATGGCTCATCAGACATAGAAGTTTCCCAAAACAAAACACACTTCCCTCTTAGCTCTACTTGCTTTCTTTATACATGTTTTCCCCCATTACACTATTATTTTCTAATAGCTATGTTTCAACCTCCTCTCTGGTTACCCAGGAGTCACTGGTGTACAGTTACTGAGAAGAACTACCAGTCTGGCAGTGTCAGGAAACTTGACAGATCTGTTGAATTTCATTGTTATGGAGGTAAAAGAAGTTCTCAATCAAAAGAACAGATCTTGGTATATTAAAAAAAAAAACTTTTAAAAATAGTTTGTCTGTTAATGATGTGTTTAGGCGTGATCTGAAGAGTTCATAAGAACTATCAGGCAGATTAAAAGAAATTAAGATGTCTGTAGGAGCAGATGGGCACCCACTTGAGATTTTCTATAGTGTCACTGGGGCTTGGAGGTACATACTGCTTTGAAAAATCTTACAAGGCACCTCTTTATAACTTTAGTCACTTGAATATCTTAGAGAATTGCTCATGGATTACTTGTTATAAGAGGCCATTGTTCTTATATTTAAATGTGTGCTAAATCTCTAAACACATAAAAACTTTTTCAGCACTTTGTCATCTTCTAATTTCAGAGTCTGTAGTTCTGCAAAATATATTACAGTAAAGCAAGTAATGCTTTAGAAAAACACTGGCAATGCACTTATAATTTTGGATTCCTAAGGGAAGAAAGTCCCTCATTTAATGTTATGCAAAATAAGATAAAGTCCAAGTATTAATATTTTATTGCTCTTTCAATCAGTGAAGGACAGAATATGATATCAGCTCTGTTGAAATGCAAGGAGCTACTTTTATTTATGTGATTTAAATGATCTATTTGATCTCGCTTTAACAAGCATATCTGATCCACAATCAGAATGTTGAATGTGGTAGAGAGATTTCTGAACTAGGGAAGAACTAGTAGATATTAGTTGCATTTCACAGTAATGTCTGAACTAAGTATCTGAAATCAATGTGACTGTGGTTGAAACAAATGTAGGATTGTGTGATACTCTCAGCGGGTTTCCCTCTGGATTAGATTTATCAACTTCAGCACACAATTATTCAAATACAGATATAGTAATGACAGGACTAAGCTGTCACATATGTTAGGTATTTTGGAGCCGTTGTGTCTTTGCCTCCAATTGCACAGCCATACCTGAAGTATAAATAGATTGAATTTCAGTGATTTTTTTATATACCTTCATATGATTATTATTGTATTATGACTGTATAACAACAGTTTATTGAAATATTCTGATTTGACAAATTTAGAACATTTTAGAACATTAAAAGAAGAAAAAAAAGATCCTATACCAGATGGTGAGATCTATGTCATATAATTCCTAATGTAATTGTGGTTTATATGCAGCTTTGAATAACCTGGCATGAAGCAGGCCATTTGAAACACATTATCCCTAAATACAACTCAGATATTATTGAGAAGTGGTATGGGAAAAACCATCGAATGCTTCCCAAACCATAAAGTTGTTTAAAACTGTCAGTAAGATGCAACAGGTTGACTGTGTCATTAGAATTCTTTAGTGATGTCCATGAGAAATTCAGCAGTATATCACAGAATGAGGAAGTGGTGATTCAGCATGCAGATTTTGGAAAACCCTATCTAAACCCTAAGCTGCCACAATACGAACAAACACCTGTGTATCTGCCAGGGTTTAGAAAAAACTTTTTTTTTTTCTTTAAGATAGAGCTAATCTGCAGACATTGATGACATATCCTAAAGTAATTACATGGTGTTACAAAATTAGAGTGAATTTGTGCACTTTGTGGATTTCAAATTCTGTAGTTGCAGTGGATCAAATAGAGTGTTAGAGCAAAGTGAACTTGACAGATCCTGCATTATGCAAAGTTCAAAATGACATAGACTTCTCATCTGATTTTTATGGGCTTATTAGGGCAGACCTCTTTGGGGATGAAGGGGATCCCACTTTTTTTAAATTAAATAGATCAAATACAAATAATTTTTTGTTGTACTTCCTTGATGTAATATGTTTTGGTAATTAACATAATTTGTAATTCTGAGGAGGAGTATATAAGAAAAATAGAACTTGCATAAAAATTATAGCATTTGTATCACCATATGAAATTTAGAACTTGGTTTCTATAAAGCAGATGTCAGGACTTTGGAGGAATATAGCGTGTACATGTACTAACACATTTTTATGACAAAACAATGTTTTTTAATAGATCATACTGAAAGGATTTTGCAATTTAACACTAGTTGGAACATTGGCAAGCTGTAGTCAGGCAATGTATTTCTAGTAGGTATCATCATTTAGCACTATTTTCAGTACTTTTTTTTAGTATGTGTATGAAGTTATTAAGCCCAGAACTGATTATTTGTGTTGGTCTGAGATCCCTGGATGCTCTGAATGCTCTGGTTGCTCTGAATGCTATTTGGCTCTACCCTTTCAGGAGTAAAAACATAAATATACTAAGTTAACCTTAGTTTGAAACAGAACTCGTGACATTGGTTATCATCTCATTTGTAGTGGTAAAGAAATGGCAAAAAGATGTGAATTACAATCAATTCATTATTTTAAATGCAGGTAGCATGTAGCCAATAATTAAATCTCTAAATTAGCTGCATTGCACACACACACACACACACCCTTTTTTTTTCCCTGCAATTGAGGAACAATAATTTTAATTTTCTGGCATTTAGGTATAACATATGTCATATGTCAAATAAAAAGTTTCCTCCCTCCTCCAGCTCCCCAAGTCTGATTTATTTTCCATTTTGAAGACTGCATTTTTGCTTCAAGAAATTCAATCTTGTGTTCGACAGGAAAAGTGAATACTGTAAGCTTAGTAAGAGTTTTTTAATTCGTTGTAAACCATTGCTTATTTTATTCTATTTCTGGTAATAGCTTTACATTGCTTTGCTTTATTTAGGTAAATTACTGTAACATTAGCTAGAAATGAGAGAATTCACTGTTTGAGCTAGACAATTCAACTTCCTCCTTCTTTCTATTTAGTACTGTATAATATGATATTTTCTTACCAAGAAAACTACATAAGAGTGTTCTTAGGGTCCAAAAAAAAAAAGAATGATATTAGATGAACTATGCAGAATTCTGAAGAGTTGGATTTATCCTCAGCTAAGTTATATCTAGAATGTTTTACATGCATTCTGTATTATTTACATTTTTAATTACTTCATGGTTTTGTTATTACTGTTACAATGTTATTATTTGAATAGATCTTCAGCACTGATCTCTCCAGAATTGCAAAACAGTATGTTGTTTGTATGTGCAATGACTCAACAGAAGGCAACAACTGATGATTCATTACCATATGCTACAGTTTGTAAAACTGCTGGAGATTTTATTAGAAAAAAAAGTCTTGATCCAACCCTGAAAGATAAACTTCTAAGTTTATATGAGCTCTATAGGCAAAGACCTCATGCAGGAGGACCTGCTCTCACCTAAGCATTTACATCTGTGGTGGTTGCCCTAAGCAACATATTTCTGTTCAATAGAGAGAAATACATATATCTGTAGCATGGTTCATCTGACCAAATACAGATTTCCCCTTAAAGGAATTGCACCCTAGAAGTTGTAATTGTGATTCTAGAGCGATGAACAAGGATGCACAAGTCTACACTATGATGCATAAAAAGAAGCAAAATCTCTCCTTTCCCTCCCAGCATAAAGCTGAACTTTTTCTTTCAACTTGCAAACAGAAGCACTGTTTCTCCTTCAGGTCAAGTTTCCCTTATCCTTCAATACTTTGTTAACTTTCTCAAGACTCAAAAACACAACTTGAAAACACATTCATATATGGATTTCTGAACTGGACATGATTCTAATGTTTCAGAGTATTTTTTATTCATTGGCCTGTATCTGATGAGGAATATTCTTGCACTTGTAAATGTTAAAGCCTCAAGCACAAGGATTCCTTCACAACACATTGCAGCTGTTAATGTTGTGACTCTAGCAGCACTTTTGTATCTCCAGTCACTGTCTGGTGAAATATTCAGTTCCATCAGATATGTTTCATGTCCTTGTTGCTTGTGATAAGTAACTTGGACAGTCTTTCCAGACTCTACATTAGACTTTGCTCATCCTGTTACCCTTTGGGGAACTAACACCTGCTGAGTTGTCCTTTCCTTTGACTACTACTATGATATATCCTACACAACGTATTCAGAAGACCTTTGTAGAGACATGTCGTCCTGTTTTGGTATTCAGCAAAGGTCTTTCCTGAGCACATTGTTTCTGTATCTGAGTTGGATCTTCTAAATCATTTTAACCCAAAATGTAGCAAAATAAAGAACTTGTCATGGATTTTAGTGTTACCACACTACGATTCAATTATGATTATGACTCCATAGTGGTACTAAAGACCTGACAAGGGAATTTAAGGTACAATTAGACTATAGATAAATAATTACAGTTATGTTAGATCAGGAACCTCTATATTCCTCCGGGACAAAGACAACACCAGAGATCCAGTGGTGGCTACCTAGTAGAATTTCCTATCTTTGCATGGTGTATTGGATTGTCTCATGTTAAACTTCATGACTCTCATACTTTCATGATTTTCATACTCATAGGAAGTATGTTCTTGTAAAAACCCTAGTGAACTACAAACCAAAGCATCAAAAGTTCCACATGAACTTAAAGGAAAAATTTCTCCACAGTGAGGGTGACAGAGCACTGGAACAGGTTCCCAAAAGAGGTTGTGGAGTCAATAAGCTTACTTGGTATTAGTGTGTATTCTGCACAGACTGTGTGTGTCATAAAACAGAAATGTGGAAATATAAAGTTATCCACTTGTTATATCCATGCTGCTTAGTAAAATAAAATCTAGTTTTTTTGTTTTTTGTTTTTTGTTTTTTTTTTTTTTTTGTCACAGAGAAATATGTTTCTGTTCTTGTGGCTTCTTCACCAATAAATTCCTGTGTGGTATGCAGTCAGTCTTGCTCATGTAGTGACCAACATCCATATAAAGATCCACTTGTATCCACATTCTTCACTGAACTAATTGTATTGCAAAGATTTTTAGATCAAACCAAGATACAACATCTATCACATAATTTAGCTGGAGTAAGAGTTTGTATTACACAAACTCTGTGCAAGTTGTTGAAAACTTTGTATAATGAATAAACTAAGAAACTGAGGTTGTTCACAGTAGAAATATCCAGAGGATGCTCAGAAGAAAAGCAAAAGGGTAAAAGTGGGATATAGATAGAGAACTTGTGAGAAATATGTGAATATATAGAATAGATAAATAAATCATGTAACGTATTACTTGTGATGAAAACTATTGTGCAGTAACCTCTGCTAAAGATGCACATATGTCTAAGCTGTAAGAATAGACCATGGTGAAATACAGTTTATAATTTACTAGGATTTTAATGCATGGAACTACTCTGATCTTTCTCTTGATGTACTGATGTCATGAAAGTGGCTGCACACACTTTCTATTCCTATTTGAGTATCATGTGTCTTTATTCAATTTTGAATCAGAAGAAGAGAGTGAATTTGCCAGGAAAAGATGATTAGCTGCAAATTGTTTAGTCCAATTTATTATTAAGGCAAACTGTAATAAATGTTTTTGTAAATATCTCATAAATTTACAGTTGCCTTGAAGCTATGGACAGTTAGGAATTTCCTTTTTAAATGTGTCTAATTAATGTGCATATCTTACATATATGCCATAAATGGTTGGCTTCCTTTTATTGGACACTGTGCTTGAAGTTTATTACTTTACAGTGCAAAAGTGAAAGGTCATCACTCATAAGTTAAAAAGAGAGTGAAATGAAATTGATGACCCAGAGACATATAATTTAAATGGAAACAGGGCAGAAAACCTAGTTCTGAAAGTTACTTCATAAATAATTCATGAATTTTCTAGAAATAGTCCATGAGCTTTTTACAACATTTTGTAAGCCCTAAAGTTTTTATTACCATGAGTTCTATATTGCAGAAGCTGTACTCTGGTATTGCAAATATATCAAACACACAATTGGAAGACCAGTAAATACAGAGAACTCTGCCCTGAAGCATGTATTGTCTTAATTTATGTTGTATGCTTTGGTATTTCTAATTAGCTGACACATTCAGCTTAGAACATAATTGCAGATATCTTTGCTAACTAAAAGACAGATTAAAAACAGGTAATGACAGGTAAAAAACAGATTATAAGAAAGAACTGTTTATGGAGAAAGGCTTAGAACTGATAGATATGCACTAAGGTTTCATAAGAAATAACATGCATTTAGTTTTCATATTCCTTTTCTAGCATATCTAAGGACTGATTTTCAAGCACTAACTCTCCACTTCATTTTTTATCTTTTTGGATTGATTGTGATAATTCAAAGCTTAATTTCTATTCCTTAACTATGACTGAGCAGATAAATTAAATAGTTTTGTGCCATAGCTGGTTAAGCATAATACTTGAACACAAATACTGTTCAAGTGAATTTAAAATGAAGTTCTTGCTAAAATCCTCACATAGGAATTCATTGTCTATCATTTTTTTTTTACCAGTGAAACTTGAGCTTTAGAATGCTTGCAGAAATCAAATCTGAAAGAGGAAGAGAGAAAAACTTTTCTTTAAAAATTTCCTTCTCCTTTTATTTGCCCAGTTCCAGTTAACAGAAAAAAAAAATTATTTAAAAAATCTATCAGCATTACTAGTACTTTCTGGAAACAAAAGTAATAATGTACTATACTCCTTTGACACAGTCAAAACTGGGAATTCTGCTGAGTCGGAGTGTCTAGCTAGCACAGGCACGGGCACTGTGTGGCTAGCACAGGCACTGGCAAGCCATACAAAAAGGACTAGCTTTCACTTACTAGGAAGGTACACACCAGATGCAATAGGAGAGAGAGAACTTGCCATGCCTAGACTTACCTGAGCAACTTTCACAGGCTGAAGCCTGGGTCCTCCAAATCCTTGTCCCTGTTGTCCTAGTAAACAGCTTAAAATTTAAGAATTCGATCTGCCCTTGCAGCGGGAAACAAGACAGTCCAAGAAAAGTTCCAACATATTTCATGTCTTGGAGGTCACTCTGATGCTTTCATTAGAAAATCACATGGGCCATATGGAGCCATATGGGCCATGTGGAGCCATTTGGGGCAGATCAGCCACAGGCTTTCCAGCCAGGACCAGCCACAGGCAACTAACAACTTAGGCACCTGAAAATACTTGTACCTTTTTCTTTTCTTCTTCTTATTTATTTATTTATTTATTTATTTATTACAGGAGAGTACCTGGAACCAATGCAAAACTTCCTAACTGTTGTGGATCCTTTTGTTTCCCCTTGACTGTCTTGAAGCATTTAAGGTCTTATTATTCACCTCTTTGAAGCTGGATACTTTACTATGGACACTCTCTTATATCTATGAAATATGTAAGAAATTATGCTTTCCATTTGGCAGCACAGATGAACAAAGAGGAAAGAACAGCAGTTTATAGAGCCTCAGTGTTAAATACCTCAAGGGAGTGAATGAGGAGGATGGAGTTGGCCTCTTTTCAGTGGTGGCCAGCTATAGGACTAGAGGAAATTGCCACAAACTGAAGCACTAGAAGTTCCACAGGAACTTATGGAAAAATTTCATGTCAGTGAGGGTGACAGACTCACCGGAACAGACTGCCCAGAGAGGTTGTGGAGTCTCCTTCTCTGGAGATCTTCAAACCTCATCCACTCCCCTGTGCCACATGTTGTAGGTGACCCTGCGTGTGTAGGGGAGTTGGACTAGATGATCTCCAGAGGTCCCTTCCAAGCTTAAAGATTCTATGATTCTATGATTCTATGATTCTAATTTAAACTCAAAAATGATGGGAGACATGTGGGCCATACTTCCCATTTCTAGGATTAAAAAAATGCAAGGGTAGCGTTCCAAGCTAGTATTCTCCAAGCCAGTCTCTACCGAGTTATATTGTGGAACCCTTACTTTTACAGCTCCCTTTTCCTTTTATTCCAATTAAAATATTTTAATAATTTTATCTTGACCCAATCCCTATTGTTTGTTTGTTTTTTTTTCACTACAGAGCATTTAGATTTGTTTTCATGCTTGACTTGTGCATAAATACCTGTACTCCATTTACTTTATTTGTAAAATATATCACATGCAGTTCAAATAAACCACTCTAGAAGATTATGTTCCATATTTAATCAATGGATGGAAAGATATCTCCAGTTATATACAGCTAGATACAAATCTGTAAAAAATTTCGAGTGTCTAAGTTCTGTGTATAATATTGAAGTCACTGCCTTTTGAGTGTTCATGGTTCCCATATACATTCCTGAATGCATTTTATGCCTTATGCATTGTGAAAGAGGAATACCTATCGTTTTTAATATTCTACAGACACTAGGGAAATCTTGTGAATTAATCTTTAGACTTCATTTCAATCATGGCTTTTAAGCATATTACTAAATTCACCTCTGTTAGGCAGAAAACTATAACCAAATTCTCAGTGCTGCAGAGAACATGCCCCCCACAAAAGAAGAAAAAAAGTCAATGCATCAACTTCTAAATGGTGCCATTGACAAGGATAATATTTCATCTTTTTATGTTACTGGTAGGTGAATTTTATGAAGGTTATTTTATTCATCACTGCTATTTTCTTTACAGTGTATTTTTAGTTCCTAGCTCTGGCTGCTGAGATCCTCTTTCTAATGTAAATCAGAAACCTAGGTCTAGTGATACTCTATATTTTGTAGACCATCCAACGGCTTGTGATGTTTGGGCAGTAGGAAGGAGAAATAGGATCATTTTCCATATCCATTCTCAACCCACTGGCATAGCAGATATATTTATCTGCTCTGCTCTACCTTTAAGGACACTATTCTTAAAACAAAACAAAACAACAAAACCAAAAACAAACAAACAAACAATGTCTTCACATGTTCATATGATTCCTATTGCAGAAACTGAGTAATTTCTTATGTTTGGAAGCAAAGTTAAGTTCTGTGTGGAATGACTTAGAGAAAAAAAAACAAGTCATTATGTGCTGCCTGGGCAACTAAGAAACTCTCTGTTCTATGGAACAAAACTCTCTATTTTCTATGGAACAAAAGCTATGGCTATTCATTGTGGAATGAGTAGAATGGAGCAGAGCTCAAATAGGAGTGTATTTATCATTCTCTCCATCCAGCTGGCAGTCCGCCTTCAGTGTAAGCAAAGCACAGCCAAATCCTCACTCCCAGTAAACACTCTTATCAAGATCTGACTCAGAATTACATGGCCTAAATCCATACTTTCAACTATGAGGAGCTATCAGGAGATTGCTTACTCTATACACTGCCTTGACCTTTTGTTAGTTCTTCAGCCCAAACTTCTATGCCTTCTCATCTTGTGATTTAGTATGAAGGCAGCTGACTGGGCATCCAGAGGGCTACCTCACTGTTCTCCAAAATGAAGCATGGAAACTTTAAAGTTTCCTTTGCAATAATCTGTTCCCAAAGCTTGAGGATTATTTTGTATATAAAACCCAGGGTTTTTCATGTTCATATTTCATGCATTATCAAACTGGTAACTGGTGCTTCTGTTGTTTCTGTTTACTGTAGTCTATATTGTTTATTATTGTATTTGTTTACTATTTTTGCTATACTTTCTGACCAAAAGTGCTTTACTATTAGGACTTTTAGTTTATTTGTTACCGATCTAGCCATGGATGCATTCGTACAACGTGAACAAACCTAATATCAGTTATCTTTTGATAGGCTAGAAAGACTTGATTTCCTGTATAAATATCAACATAAAGCCTTCCCCCCATCCTTTCTTCCCCTTTTCCTGTTTGTTTCCATCCTTTTGAAATGGCAGTGCCAGAACATTATTCCCATACCGTTTCAGCAATTACGTGTATAGTTTTAAAATCCTTACTCTTTCTCATTGCTTTAAAGTAAATATGACATGGCTATGGCGTTGCCCTAGCAACTCGTGTTCTATTACATGGCTGATTAGGAATTTGAAGAACACATCCTCCATTAGTTTTCATTGGTTGTTCCTAAATGCACTGACTCGTATCTATTTGTTTTACAAATATTTTTGTTTCAATGGATGAATTTGTCTCAATTCAGTCAGTCTGATTTTTCTGTTCTCACTCTTTGTGTTAGTATGAGTCTTTTGTCATCTGGGAATTCTTTGATACAGTATTTCCTCCCTGGCCACTGCTAAAAGTTTTTTTTTTTTTTTTTTTTTTTTTTTTTTTTTTTTTTTTTTTTTTTTTTTTTTTTTTTTTTTTTTTTTTTTTTTTTTTTTTTTTATAATACATACATCATTTTATACTGAGGAAAATTTTAAATCAGCATGACTCTTTTGTAATAAACCTTACCAATGTCTTCTTACATTACGATGTATTTGTTTATATGAGTTGCTTTTGATGATCACAGAAAAGAAGGAAATGTCCAGAGAGTGTCTGCAGAAACATATACTAAAAATTATTAGAGATAAAATAGAAAAAAATCTCTCTTATGAAAAAGAGAGCAAGACCAAATAATAATTTGCAATAAAGATAGTCTGGATCTGGAATAACCTATGGATGAACATCAAGGGTGATATCTTTTTGGTCAACTAGAGAGGAAAAGCTGAAATACTATCCAGGGAGCTTCAGTGTGAAATAAATTCATTATGGTGTTTTTCACAGAATTTACAGGAGTATGACCAGCTTGAAAAAAATAAGAGAAGATAAAGGATGTGATGGATATATTACGGTTACTCTCTAGGTGATGTGTCCAAATTTCACTTTACAGAAACCGGGGTCCAGAAGTCACTTGTAGGCATCCATATGTTTTCTAGCTGTGGAGTCAGCATGTGTATGAGACACAAATGCAGCAACTAGAAAACACCTCTGTTTGTGGTGATACTATTTATTTCTGCAAACTACAGAAAAAAAAGAAAACAAAACCAAAAAAACAAAACAAAACAAAAAAAAAAAAACAAACAAAAAAACCAGACAAATGCATATGGCAAAGGTAAGCCATTAGAACTGACTGTGGCTGAATGTGAAGAGAATGTATTGCAGAATTTTCCAGGAAGCTTAAGCCTCTGTTCAGGAATTAGCTGGAAAGGCCCTAACTGAAATGTATCCAGAGATGACTAAAGAAACGATGAGATAATAGAGGCCAGTTTAGTTCAGCAGTGATATAAGAAGTAATATCAAGCTGAAGACACATAAAAAAATAAAGAATATGCTAATGGGGAAGATTAATGCAGAAATAAAAATAAATAAAAATAGTTTTCAGTACCAAGTCACAAAGAAGAAGAATGAATGCCTCTTTACAAAATATTCTGTGTCAAACATTAATTTTTTTTTTAAAAAAATATATGCAGCATAGGTAATATTTTTTTTTTTGCTATAAATGTCAAAAAAATGGTTAGAGAGATGACAAAACTGGCAGATCTGTCTACTAGCTATATTTAAGAAGAAG
>VZSG01000540.1:218665-254004 GCA_013398315.1 Nothoprocta pentlandii | reverse complement strand
CCTCTGTTAAGAAGCATATACTGTTCCCATTTTATGGATCTATTACGATTTTCTTTCTGGTACCTGGCAAGGTACAAGTTTAAATCCTGCTGTGTATGCACACTGGCATTTAGGTCCAGGGACAACTGAATATAAGGAATGCACAAAAGATGACTCCAAACTTATTGCCACTTCTTCCCCTCCTCTGGTCTAAACTGACAGTTTTTGGTGGACTATTGTGACATCTCTTTCAGTAAACCTCCTGATCTGTTGCTGAGAAATGGAGCTCAGCTTTTAAATTATGAAATAGAACACACTCATGAAAATATGTTGATGATAATTAAAGGAATGTTGTAAATGTCAATGAAACAGCAATGCAATAAAAAAGGTCTAGAAGATTAGAAGCTTGAACATAAAGGAATAAAAGTAGCAAATGAGATTTTATCTTGAAAGCAAGAATTTAGGACATAATTACCTATTCTAAAACTTTGATATTCACTATGAAAATAAAAAATTTAAAACATTTTGAAAGAAATGAATGAAAAAATGTTGAAAGGCTGTAGAGTAGCATACACGTACAAATAACATGTACATTAATAATAGAAGAAAAGGATAGCATGCTTTTGGAATACTATAAAGGTACAATTTCTATCATAAAACTCAAACTTTCTCCCCTATCAGATTTTTTTTTTCTGGTCTTTAGGACCCCTTTCTAGAATAATACTGACAATTTAGACAGAGTTCAGACTAGAAGAAAAAGTCAGTTTCAGGATACAAGTCTTCTGAGGAGGTAACTTGAAGAAAAGAGTAAGATTTCATGACAAGTACAAACATTTAGGAGACTAAATTCCAAGCGGAAAGTGGAATGAGCTAAGCTGATAAATGAAGGCTAATTAGGAGCAATGGGTCAAAACCAAGGGAATAAGAAAATAAAGTGAATATCATAAAGCATTTCTTGACAGAAATCTTAACCTCTGGACTAACTTTCTAAGATAGCTACAGAACCCAAATTGCCTAAGACTGTTAGTGCTCTGAACAAAGCAATCATATATTGGCAGTGTGATACACTGAATGATTTAGTCTAGTGGTTTATGTTTGTTTGTTTTATTTTCATAATTTACTGTTTATGGTAGAATTTCAAAAATACAAACAGTCTTCAATATTACACATTACTAACCATAGCCTTAGGCAGAGATTGAAGATACAAGAGATGATAAACTGACACAGCAAACATCCAAATGTACTTGTTTTGATTATAGTTTAAACAATAAAAGACAATAAAAAAGGCAATAATAGTAATTCACTGATTAAAATTCTAGATTCTTGAAGTAACTGGTGTTACATGCTTACATCAGGAAATAGATACAATGTCTCACAACTGGTAAGGCAGTATGGTATTAAACAGAAAGCCAATGATTTCATGGCCAGATACCACTGAACCTGTCTTCCTATAGACGCCTGCTCTTCTTTCCTCTAGAAACCAACATCTTAGTATCTTTAGGTCACTCTGTGTTTGTAATAGTCATTTTTTCATGTCTGCATTTCCTGCATTTCCTTCTCTTTCTTGAACCCTTTCTCCTTCATACCTACTCTTTCACTCTCCCTTGGCCACATTTGATCCTTAATCACATTTTTCCAGTTCCTAACTTCTCTTCTAATGTTCTTCCCATAATAACAATAAACTCCCTTCCAAGTCCACTCTTCCCCTCCCATTATCCCACTTGCCCTAATTAGAGTTTTGTTCTCCTGAGTGGGCCTAGTTATCTTGCTGCGTTGCAAAGGCTAATTGGGCAGCTAGAACAGCTTGGGCACTTGGTTGCTATCAAATTCAGCAGGTGAAAACTGAACTTTTTATGCTTTTCTCTCAGCAGGTTCAGTACTCTGGACATCTCTTTTCTACCTCATCACTTACATTTGTGACATTGAAAGAACCTTAATATCTTTCAGATCTTTACTCTGGGTCAAATAGTCACACTCATTTGCCACAAATGGAAAGGCAGATGGATGGAGTGACTGAAAGAACAGTAAGTAGATAATAGAGATAGCATAATAGCTTTCATTTTTATTCCACAGTTTGGGTAAATCATGTCAATGTATTAAACTCCATGTGATGAATTTAGATACAGTGAACATTAGCAACAGAACTTTGTTGTTAGCACCCATGTAAATAACATAAATAACCTAAGTAGGAAATAATACAGCTTCAAGGCTCCATGAGCCATTTAGGGGGAAAGCTTTTCAGGATGATCAGTCCATCTTACAGAAGCTAATGCATGGAAGATGACACATCATCTCACCTAAAACCTTTTAAGCAGTGAAGATTATCATTGGCATTCAGGTGTTCCCCTCAGACGAAGGGTTTGTCAGTGAGTGGACTAAGTCATAATAGCACTTTAAGGTACGTATGTATGTGTGTGTGTGTGTATGTGCATGTCTCCACATTAGGGTTATGACAGCAGAAGGGCCTTTGTGCTTTCTCAGTTCAGGGAGGTGTCTCTTGTAACATAATCTTAGTCAAAAAGACGTAGTGTTTTATGATAAGGTCTCTTAAAACATGGATCATATGAATCATTGTGTATCATTATATAATTTAAGTAGAATACCAGTCTAGGCTACAAAGTATCTGTGTGTGTGTGTGTGTGTGTGTGTGTGTGTGTGTGTGTGTGTGTGTAAATATATATATATATATTTTTCTCAAGATATGTTTGTTTTACCAGAATAACACTGTGAATAAAGTTTTTTCATCTATACAGATTATTACTTACAGTGTAGTTCATTCTACTGGTAAGTGTCAAAGAGATATGGATCATGAAGAACTCATTTGACACACACACGCAGATGCTGCCAACATGCATTCCTGTAGGAATTCCACTGTAGTGTAACATCAGGTGTTCCATTATATTGTAATATTTTGTTCAAAGCTTGTGCTTTTATTGCATGAAGTCAAATGAAGCAGATCTTGTGTTTGCATTGGAAGTATTTAATTCCATACAAGAAAAAGTAGACTTCTAAGGTAGTAAAATAATTATTTTACTTTTTATTATATTGAATACTTTTTAAAATGATTTGGGAAAACATTCTATTGTATTAACTAGAATTAGTGATGATATTCACAGAATTACTTTAGATTATATACACTACTGCTGTGGGTTTGTGGGAGTCCTGACTTCTTTTCAGGTAAAAAATCTGCAAAAGGAGAGTTATTTCATATTCCAAAATTAAAGAATGATTCTCCAAGAATTACTTCTAATAAAATTGTTGCAATGTCATCTATATAAAATTCTGTTGTCGGAGAAACAATAGGCTCTATAAATTAAAAAGTACAAGTACAATTACGTAGTGTCACAATTTGCTATAATAGATAATGTATTGATGGGTTCTGTTTGAAAATAAAATTCTTTACCTGTGAACTGTTAAAACTATTAGTTTATATTGCAGTATTCCATTTTATTCCTCTGTAAGATTAATGATCATATCACTGTGTTAATAGAAAGTTGCTGATTTTAATTCCATATAGTATTTTAAAAAGACTTAGTCTTAAATACAAGTCAATATTCAATTCAACTGAAAATAACATTCTTGGATACTCTATTGAGTGAAATTTGTTCCTGCCAATTCTTACAGCAGACACTTTATTGAAACAGTGGAAGTAACAATATTAGCCCCATAGCAACACATATAGAAACATGTACTGAACGAAGCTTTGCTAGGATGTAATTCCTTTTGTAATTATTTCCTCTGTATATTTTTACAGAGGAACAATGTCTAAATTTTCCAATGCAAAACAGAACATTTGGTTGATAGTTATATGGGGTCTTCCCAGAAAATATAACTCTAGAGGAATTGATTAGGACCTCTGAGTACTTTATGTTTCTTAAGTCCAGCCCAGCTCTTCCCATTAACCTCTTAACAGAAGAAAGACAGCCTTCATATGCAATTGAATATTTCTTCAACAGATTCCTTGAAGAAATAAATGGAGAATGAGGTGGAAAGGATAATATGTCTTCCTTACAGTCCATACTGGTGGTTTTCCTCCTAAGTCTATAACGAGGAAACTGTAAGAAAAAAAGGAATATTTGCAGTTCCTTGAGACCCTCTTCTTTGGTTCCATAAAAGCTGAATGCATCTTACCAAAGTACATGCTGTGTGAGAGCCATGTTACCTTACTGTTCTTTTTGGCAAATACTCTTGCTCTGAAATGCACTTTTTAGTAGGTTACCTCTGTTACTATCTGCAGGAAGATTAGTCATCTCCCTTAGGACTGGAGATAACTGGCTCACTAGATTGTTCTTCCCATGTTTGCACTGTCCATTTGTCACACTGCAAGCAGTGTTACATAATGAGTACTATTTGCTTTTTCTTTTCTAGTTATTAACAAGGATTTGATTTCCATCTGTTGTCACATTTATGTTCTGTCTACTTGTCTTCACTGGGATGGAATATAATTATCCTTATTGCACTAAGGGTTAAGAAGCTTAATGAAGAACTGACCAAAGATATTATTTTAGCAGACACATATTGCCTGATTGCCTGGATAGTACTGAGTATGAAACTGACATTTATATTATTTCCTGATGTAAAGGTGATATTACTTAACATCAGCCTCATTCTCTGATCTGTAACATGATTACAGAAGTCAGCAATCAGCATTTCCATAAGCCTGTGGCTGCCTAAGGATTGTAAAAAAATTCTTCAATAGACAGAATTCCAGTTTTCCTAAAGAAAATTGGAAAAAAAAAAATCTTCATTCTTCATTCTTGGAAATTCTTCCTCTATTTTCATTTCCTCTATTAAAAAAATCAATTGTTATACTTTATTGGCTACTGCCCTTCTATTTAGTGATCACCATTTTTTAGATTAATAACTCTATTTCATCCTATAACAAATATTTGTATTTTTTAAAAAGTGTTTTCTTTGATTGATAGCTTTCTGTTTCCAAGCCTGACACTTCTTTCCTCCAGCTAGAAATCATCCTCCTATATCCTCCTTTTCATTAAAACATTGCAGAACCTTTAGGTCACTTAAATAGAGAAGAAAAAGTAGTTACCTTTCTTCAGAAGCAGAATTTTGAGAAATTTTCTCCTTTTCAAAAGAACAAGGAAAACAGGCAGGGAAAAGGTAGTTCTGTAGCAAACTGCTCCTCAGAAATAGAGTGGGATGAGAGGTCAGAAGTTTGAGAGGATAAATAAACATTCTTCTTAAATGGAGGGTGTCAGTCAGCAGGACTCCAGAGAAAAGCTTTATAATAGAACAGAAACTAAGAAATAGACCTCTTTTAGGATGGTTGCTTGTTTTTCTACTGGTATTTTTTCTCATTGCTACCTAGATGAGTCCTTAGTGTTGTTAATTTGCTATCACAAACTAACTCTGTTGACAGTGATAGTACTGATGATGACACTGATCAATGCATGACTAGCCTTCTGTATTTTTTTCCTTTAGGATTTTCTGCTTTTCAGATTTGATGTTTTCCTTTTTGAATGCTTGAGGTAGTAATGACAACTATCTCAGCAATCCTACTTCTCTCCATAATTTTACCTTTCATATATTTCTGCAGACTTTCTCATGGCATTTTCTCACAACTCAGCAACTTCCTTAGAAGTCTGACTCAATGTACAGCTGTACCATTTCAGTGTGGAGCCTTGGATTCTTCAAACACAGAACTCCTGTTCTGAAGAGAGGATGGATTAGGGGGAAGGCCACGGAAAACGTTGAGAGAGAGAGGATTAGAGATGATCTATTGAAGAAAAGCTGAATGTGACAACTTCTCAGATTCAAACTGAATTCTGCTCTTCCTCACTGAAAATGGACCGTACTTTTTGTCAGAGTGCTTCTTGGATGCATTGCTGGAAAACAGAGAAGAAAAGTTTCTTGTGCTGCCAAATCTGACTTTTAGAGTAAAATAATTCAGTATTCCAAACAGCTGAAAGGCAGCCTCCCTTTCCCCGATTCACAGATAGGAATATCAGCTCAGCTAGGCTTGGATATGAAATCACAGAAATTTGCTTATATATAAATATCTGACACAGCTGCTGCCTCATCCAGCTTGTGTGAAAAAAAGATTATTGAAGTTAGTTCTATTTATTTTCTAATTCTGTGAATTAGTTTCTCTCTGTTTACTGACAGGTATATAACCAGCATCTAGGTTCATAGGAGGAGAAAAACTCAATAATATTTATGTAATGATTTAAAACTGTTTATCCACTTTCAAGCTTACAAAATCAGTGACAAAAGAGGACAAAAAATCTATTTCATTTAACAATTTATACGGCTATCTTGTATTTGGTGTTGTCATACTGGGAATTACACTGTTAACTGATAAAACTTCCCACCAAAGAGAAAGTCACTGAAAAAGGTATACTACAGAAGCATATGTTCTCTTAAAGTAGTTAATACTGCCTGACTGCAAAGATAAAGGGGATCTCTGTCAAGCGCTTTGAGCTAACTGATTAAAGAACACAGCATCATTCTTACCAACTTTCCCATTGTGAAGATTGTAGTTTCTGAGTGAAAATCAGGAGCTTATACAGAAACACCTCCCTTGCCGCAAGGATAGATTGAAGTGCTTTGCCATTTGTCTTCATAATAAGGAGAAGGACTCTATGAGTGAAGGAGACTATTCTGGCTCCTTTCCTAGTACAGAAAATCAACAGTGGTGCCCAGAACCTTACAGTAATCTACACCCATGTGCTATCTCCTAACAGCTTACTTTAAAACAGCTCTGATGAGGATAGCCATACTATATCTGAAGTCCCAAAAGAAAATACAAATGGATTTTTGAAACCCTTGTGCAGTTAGCAGACCACAAATTCAAATCAGTCTTTGGTCTTTGACCAAATGATGCTAAACATTATTTAATTGATTTCCTATTTATATGAGCAAATGCACTAAAATTTCACCCTTTAGCATTTTTGGATGCTGAAAATACATTCAAATTACAAAGAAAATAGTCCCTTGAAAGTATTTTCCATGCTCATTCATAAATGATTTTCAAGATAAAAAGAATGATTTTCTTATACTAGCCAAATGAGAAACAAAAGAAAAGGAAGCTGATTTTGTGCATATTTTAAAATAGCTGCAAAAAACATTTTATGTAGCTAGTATTTGATTACTGCAATTGTGTTCACATCTGGGCTGGGCAGTCTGAGGTGAGGAGAGGAGGGCAATTTATTTAGATAATATGGTTTCTAAGAGACCAAATAAGATTTATACTGTTTGCGAAGCTTGAATTAAATATAGGATTAAGAAAAAAAAGGACTTGTCTGCCATCCCTTTAAAATCTTCATGGACAAATAAAAAACTCTCCTAAATATAAATTTCAAACAAACTAAAATTTGCCTATCAGTTTACAGTTTATATCCTTTCTTCTTCAAAGAATGTTGAGAGTGATGATCTTTTTCACTACATCTGTTGCCATAGAGTTTTATTTTCACTTACTATTAGACGAACGTCACCCTCCAGAGATTATACAGAATGATAAGGATAGGTGTTAACTTGAAGAACAGATTTTATTCCTATTCAAAATATTATAAATGTCTAAAGTACTGCAGATTTATTAGTTTATTCAGGACTGTCAGATATTCTGAATGATATGTGTAAGAGTGTGCATCTGACAAAGCTTTTTCCAATCTGGCATAAAGAAGAGAAACAACAAATCATAATCCATAGCTTCTATTTATATTGTCCCCTCAGCCATTTGAGCAACGTACAAGTGGAAGGCAGGAAGGTACTGCAAAGGATCATCTCATCCAACCCCCTGCATTCATGTTGCATCCATACAATTACCATCAGAAACATCTGGCTAATCTTTCCTTTAAAAATGTTTCAGAAACAAGACTAAGATACACTCTGCCAGTATTTTGTTACTTTTTCCATCACAGATTTTTTTTCTATATCATTCTGTAAGCCCTCACTACTACATGTCATCAGAACTTATGCTTTGTCAGCCTCTGTGCTGAGGAAGCACGGCTATACTACTCATGCAGTAATATCTGATTTAAAATAGTATGAGAAGGGGAACGAGAATTTCTACCAGAGGAAGAGAGTTCATAACCAGATAGCCTCATGAGAGATTCACTTGCCTGAGCACATCTTATCTGCTACTTATTAATGTCCTAATATTTTATGAGACCTGCAGATGCTTGAAAGATAAAATGCAGAAACTGAGAGAGACTTGCATCTTTCTGAATGGCAACTGGGGACTAGACAGGACTAGACTATGCATAAAATGTCCAGACAGTGATATTTAGAGAACATAAAGTGTCTAAAAATGTTGGTGAAGGAGGCTGAGAATCTAAGTTAATGAGAGGTGTCTATTGTTTTATGAATTTAGACTACACTGACTGTATTGTTAATCTCCATTAATTATAGTGGAAAACTAGATGCTTAGCTCAGTTATAGATAAGCATATCCTATTTATTTAAAGTGTGATTTAGATGAATTCCACCCTAAATATGCAAATACGAACCCCATAGATAGGAGTTAGTGAGCATACAAAATCATCTAGCTCTTAAGACTGCTGTCTAAGACTCAACTTTACACAGAGCCCTGGAACAGGTTGTCCAGAGAGGTTGTGGTGTCTCCTTCTCTGGAGGTCTTCAAAACCCGCCTGGTCACCACCCTGTGCCACATGCTCTAGGTGTCCCTGCTGGACCAGGAGGATTTGGAGTAGATGCTCTCCCCCTTCCAATCTCAACCATTCTGTGATCTTGTAACATAGGTAATGTTTTCAGTTACTCTTCAACTTAACCACAGAATGACAGTATTCAAAATTTGATTTGGTTGGAAAGGAACATGAGCATGGATGTAAACTTTCTGAGGCAAGTGCATAAATGTTGTTGATAGGAAATTCAAAGAATCACAGAATGTTCAAGGTTGGAAAGGACCTCTAGTCCTACCCTCCTGCTCAAGTAGGGACACCCAGAGCATGTGGAACAGGGTGGCATCCAGGCAGGTTTTGAAGACCTCCAGAGAAGGAGACTCCATAACCTCCCTGGGCAGCCTGTTCCAGGGCTCTGGCACCCTCACAGGAAAGAAGTTCCTCCTCACATGGAGATGGAACTTCCTGTGTTTCAACTTATACCCATTTCCCCTTGTCCTATCACTGGCCACCAATGAGAAGAGCTTGGCCCCTTCCTCCCTACATTCTCCCCTCATGTACTTATACATGTTAATCATATCCCCTCTCAGCCTTCTCCTTTCCAAGCTAAACAGGCTCAACTCACTCAGTCTCTCCTCATACGAGAGATGTTCCAGTCCCTTAATCATCTTTGTCGCTTTTCGCTGGACCCTCTCGAGAAGCTCCATGTCCCTCTTATACTTGGGAGCCCAGAACTGCACACAGTAGTCCAGACGCAGCCTCACTAGAGCTGAGGAGAGGGGGCAGGATCACCTCCCTCCACCTGCTGGCAACACTCCTCCTGATGCAGAACACAATCCCATTGGCCTTCTTGGCCATGATGGCACACTGCTGACTCAGAGTTAACTTGTTGTCAACCAGGACTCCCAGGACCCTCTCCGTGGAGCTGCTCTCCAGCAGGTTGACCTTTAATCTGTACTGACGCCTGGAGTTATTCCTCTCCAGGTGCAGGACCCTGCACTTGTCCTTATTGAACCTCAGGAGGTTCCTCTCTACCCAGCTCTCCAGCCTGTCCAGGTCCCTCTGGATGGCCATTCGTTCAACGATTTTCATCTGTAAATAAACAAATAAATAAATAAATAGCCTAGTATTTATATGCCTTCAGATAGGAGATATGTATCTAAATGATTGCTACAAGTCATATAAAGTAAAAAGATGGCTTATGAAAATAATAAAGCCCAGTCAATTGAGCCTTTTGAACAGCTAGTGTTAAAACCAAAACTGAAGTAAGGATAATTTCATGCTATTTTGTCCTGATCATAATAGTCTGTTACGTAACTTTTGAGAATAGTCATATATCAGCAGTCCAGAAATTCTCTTTCTTTCTGTTGGAACGAATGTAATGATCGCTGCCAGGTAAAAGCAATAACACATGTAATAATCAAGTGTTAGTGCCTTACTCAGTGATGGAGCTTTCCTTTAAAAAATACAGCAAAATACTACAGTGTTTCTTTAGACACTGCATATAAAAAGTATGCAAAATGTGGTTTTTTTTCCTATAATGATTTTATAGTTTAATAGAACTAGTATGAAAGTCTGTATATAATTTCTGTAAAGAAATCCCCTAATAATTTTAAATGTAAATTATGGAAGCTTATTTATGCTTGACTCATTTGATAATGAACAATAGGAGATGCATCCTTTCAATTAAAAATGACTCTGAACCTAACAATTTACTGAAGAAAAAAAGTGTTTTACTTATAAAGATTACTAAACAGAGCAATTATTAAGCCTTGTATAGCCACTCTTATTCCTTTACAAATATGAAAATGTACAAAAAGTCCCACTAATCTAACCTTTGTGAAGGCTTTTTGTCAACACAGTTGCCCACAGTATAATTACAGATTTAATTCCAGATATATAGAACGATCCTCTGTCCTGAACTAGTGATGAGAGATATGATGAAATTGAGGCTTGAATCTTACCATATTTAACAACTAATAATTAATAATCTTTTCATCTTTATAAACTGAATGAAAGAGAAAAAAAAAGTCATATTGAGACCTACAAAAACAAAAAAAGATGACAGGAGGTGACCATCTCCCATTCTTCAATGCTGCAAACTGCAAATGTGATCATTTTGCCTTAACTGTGACATTATATCCATAATCAAGAATAAGTTTTGTGAGCTTCTCTTCTGTAATGGCTGATAGAAGTCAATTAAAGCTATGTAATATGTGATTTTTGTGTTTAAAAGCATTGCAAGGCTTATTAATTGTGTGCAATTCAATAATTGTGTGCAATTATTCAATCAAAAGATTTTACAGAACTTTGCAAAAAATGCTTAATTGAATAATTTATTGATTACATTTAATCTATGGAGTGCAAGAAAAGGATTTTGTTTTCTTCCACTGTAAATTGTACATATTTCCTTGAGTTTCCTTAGGTAGAGGGGATGTGAGAGGAGGAAAGGGTTTTGGCCTGTTGACTGATCTAGAAGTTATGATGGAATCTTTCCTCTAACTTCTGAGTCTCTTCAGGCAGCGTCCTGACTCAAGGGGAGAAAAAGAGATTTAGCCCTTCAATTGACTCAAAAGTTACCATTGAATCTTCTCTCTCATTTCTGAGTGTCCTCAGACAGCATCCTGACCCGAGAGGGAGAAAAGTGGGTTCAGTTTGTCCACTGACCCAGAAGTTATGATAGATTTTTTCTTCTAACTTCTTTCCTCCTTAGTTCACCTTTTTTACTTTTTCTTTATATTCGGGTTGAGCTTGAGTTGACTACAGTCATACTTACTATTGTTATTGATTGATGAAAAGGTTTCTTGCTTACATTTGAAAATCAATTGAAAATCTAGAGCACACACTCAGTGAGGAGTCGTCGTACCTCAGAGGCAGGTAACTTTTGGGATGGAGGTGTGAGTTGGCCTTATAACGTGCTTATAATGAGCAAAATTCAAGTAAAGTTCATCCAAAAGGAGTGATTTGCCACCCTTGCTGGCTCAGCACTGGGCATCTTATTGTATATCTCCCATTGGGCTGCTACTGTGCAGTTTATTAGCGGTCCAGCACAGGGAGTACAACAGAGTTTGGTCATGGTGTCATCACTCCTCTCCCCTCTCTGTTACTCCTCTTTTCAGCTGTGAGGAGGGCAGATTGTATTGCCTAGGTAATGGTGGAGGAGCAGAGTCCATATACAGCAACCCTCCTGGAAATGGCAACTGTGTATCACCCCAAACAGGCTTCTGTAATGCCAAAACTTGTGTTAGGCCCTGTTTTTTTTCTCTAAGTTTCCCTTTTTGAAGCCATTCTTCCACATTTCCATTTTCCATTTTTTTTTCTTTCTTAGCCTGTTGAAAATAGTCTTGTTGGTGTTTATAGCCATAGAGGTGCAGGAACTAGAGAAGTTGCTGTTCACTTTTCAGTGGCTGTCAAAAAGATGGTTAAAATAATACTTTTGGTTATGAAATTTAAAAAGGTTTCTTTATAGTTTCATGATGAATTTGAGGGACAGTTTGGCCAGAGTCAGAGGCTGAGATGCCTGGCAATGAGGATCATGCAATGACAGAACATTTCCCATCATGTGAAATGAAGTGTGTGCCTCATATGGAAAGACATTAGTCCATTAGTT
This sequence comes from Nothoprocta pentlandii, assembly GCA_013398315.1. NCBI lineage: Eukaryota > Metazoa > Chordata > Aves > Tinamiformes > Tinamidae > Nothoprocta > Nothoprocta pentlandii. The sequence continues at coordinate 241,819 of VZSG01000540.1, read as the reverse complement.
AGGAGAAGGGTAATCATAGAATCATTAAGTTTGGAAAGGACCTTTAGAAATCATCTAGTCCAATCTCCCTGCACATGCAGGATCACCTACAGCATGTTACACAGGATTGTGTCTAAGCAGGTTTTGAAGATCTCCAGAGAAGAGACAACCTTTCTTGGCAACCTGTTCCAGTGCTTTGACACCCTCAATGCTACAATGCTCCCTACCCTTTGCCGGGAGCTATCTCCCTGTTGCATGTAGGCTACTCTATATCCAGACTTCATACAAATGACTACATACATTTAGGTATGAGAAATAACGTAATAACATAAAATAACTAGATTGCCTCTATGTGTTTGTAGCTTGCATTTTCTGAATGCTTATAATAACTTTGATATATGTCAGCCACCTGTTTATCCTTGCATGTAACTATTTCTGATTATATTTTACTTTGAAACTCCATATGCTTTGTATCCCATTTAATTATCACAAGAGTTTTCTGGATAATATATTGTCAGCTAGTACCAAAGAGGAAAACCATTAAAAAATTCTCAAAGACAACATTAGCTAAGCAACAAACCAGCAAAACTTTTCAAGTTAAAAATTGTTATAGCAACAAGTGTCATATCTTCTAAAATATAGTGAAGCAGATAATTTCTGACAATGTATATGTTAAAGAAAGATGATTGTGTCAAATATAGCAGTGTAAACAAAGGTTTAATATTGTTTTTCAGTTTACTAAAGTGGAGCTATACTATATACTGTACTAATAGCAAGCTATTCTCTTCTTCCTAAATATTAGATTGCTATATTTCTTGTGAATCTGACTGCAACTTCTTTACATGGGATTGATTATTTTAACAAGTATTTTCAAATTGATCTCTGAAGAGATGGAAGTCTGGAAAAAAAATTAAGACACAAAAATATGCAAGGCCAAATTATGGATGAATACAAGAAGCAGAAAAGTTGTCTGCAAATTGTCTGCAAAGATGGATAGCAGAACTTCTTCCTAAGGGAAGAAATATAACTTCAGTTATTTCCAGCCTAGACTTGCTTCCTACAGGCTTGTAGAGAAGAGATTGTCTTTGCCAATGGACTTTATCAGGAAACTTAGATTGCTGCAGAATAGGGAAATTCTATTTAATTCAAAAGCTATTCATGATTCCTTTATTTTCTGTGAGATAACTCTTTTGTCCAGTCTTTTGTATTTGAGCATATGCACTAGGGAAATATCTTCTTCTATATAGCATCAGCATGGCTTTGTACATTTATATATTCATAGATATTCATCATGGTAGCAATTTAGATTCACATTTTGCATTGTCTCTTTTGGGAATATTAAAAGTTTATTATGCCTTATGGATCACAACCATAATGATGGCTGATAAAAAAAATTACTGTGGAAGAAATCTTAAGATTTATTTTTCAGTAAAGTTTTGAAAAATGAAAAAGAACTTCACCAAACTGTCCAGTGAGAACTGCAGATTAATTTTTACAAGAGATATAATAGACATGATTCTCATCCCTTTGAGGCACATAAGCATATAAAGATTAAGCTACCAAAATATAATTCTAGAAAAAAATATACTTTTCATACTGACTTATTTAGCATCAGATATTTCTGCTGGATTTTGTATGACAAGTATATTGTTCAAAGTTGAACTGCTCAGGTCAGAACATAAAGGAGGATTAGAAGACCTTTTTTGTACAAAAAGACTATCCAGTTTTATGTGTAGCAGAGAATGCATAATTGATGTATACTTCTAATTTCATTTTTTTTGCTAACTTTATATTTTTTTAAATTGTTTTCAAATTTAAAATATTTATTGGGACTGTCATGGAAATGAAATAAAGCCTCAGCCTTTAGTTTTGACTATTAACATCTATCTGGTATGGTTGTCGATATACCTGGCTTCATAGAATCACACAGAATCACAGAATGGTTAAGGTTGGAAGGGATCTCTAGAGATCATCTAGTCCAACCCCCCTGCCCCAGCAGGGACACCCAGAACACGTGGCACAGGGTAGCATCTAGACAGGTTTTGAAGATCTCTAGAGAAGGAGACACCACAACCTGCCTGGGCAACCTATTCCAGTGCTCTGTCACCCTCACAATTTAACTCAGTTTCAGCACTTTCAGCACATAAATAAGCATCCCAGGATTCTTGAGAATGTTTCTCCCACATAGCTATGGAAATGGAAAGTTCTTTTTTTCTTTTTTTTTTTTTTTTTACAATAATATATCCTTCTGAGAATTTATGAATATGAGAATAGTGCCTCCACACCAAAAACTCCTCTTGAATAATTATAAGAGAGAGAAAGGAACCATACCATTACATTAAAAAAAAAAGCAAGATGAAATACATTTTGTAATTAGGAAATAGCTTGTTTACTTTACGTCACAGTATGTCCACAGTCCTCCACTCTCTAGCTGCTCTGTACCTGATAAAGAGATTTGTGATTTTTCTTCAGTGTCAATGGGCTATTGGTGGGTTCAGCAGCATCTGTCATTAGACATTGTTAGGAAAGTAATTTCTAATCAATCAATCAGGAGGCTCTTCAAACATTTAAATCTGGAGACTTTAAAACTGTTAACTATAGTTATTAGTAATCAAATTCCTGAGAGTTATTGAATATCCCTTCTCTCCAAGTTATGACCACTATTCTGTAAAAGAAAAAAGCTTTCTGGATTTATTTTGCTTCTCAGACTTTCTTATTAAAGAAAGGTATCTACTTCCTTAACATTTTCTGCTTTGACAGGCTACATGAGTTCTAAGTGTGTTTGGCACAGATTAACATCATATTTCTTATAGAAAAAGACTTTTCAACATTAACAATAGTCAACATTAACATATAGAAAGATGTCCTTACTTTCAACAGCAGGTATTTATCAGACTACACAATTAGATATTTAGTTTATATCTGTCATTTAAATATTATCCATTTTAAGTTTTCTTATTAGAAATCTTTAGGATAATAGAGTGCTTGGAAATAGGTTATACTATGGCACTCCTAATCAAAACATAATTCAGGTAAGCTACCTCAAAACGATGGTCAAATGTTAGCTTTAGCCTGGGATTGACCTGTTTCATCCTGCATTAGGTGTATGGCTGTTACTTTCCCGAATCACAGTTCACTGCATTTTGTTATTTAGAGGACTGATAGCTAAGCAAAATTTCTGCAACCCAAATTTTCCCCATGGAGCTTAAAGGATTAATTTAGAAAGGATATTATCAATCTGATAATTGGATTCATTTTGTAATTTGATATAATCCCTTTTCTAAAAAAGGAATCATATAACCCTTCTGCCAAGACTTGACAGGCAGTAACAAGGACCTGAAAAATATTAAAATTGATTTTTTTCAAAAACGCTGCTCAAACCTCTATCCACAAACATGGGATGTTTTCCTATGTGCAAACAGGAATTAAATGGCTTAATAAAAAATATTTTTGTTGAAAGGATGCAAGGAAAATCTAACCAAGTAATAAATAAAGGGTAATAATAATTAATTTTTAGGATATAATCCTAAGAGTTTCACAGCCTTTCCTCTGGTGATCCAGTTGACTTGCCCTTTCTGCAGTAACCTTCATTTATGTATTAAGAATTTTAAGGCCTGCTATTATGAATTGCTTTGATTATCTATCTTTATTGACTCTTATGTCTCCTGCTGGAAGCTCCTGCTCCTAGATCTTCTAGTCATGCCTGTATTGTGCTACCATTCTTTCAGTCACTCTAGAGAACTCCAAAATATGTACTAACATTTTTTATAAAATATGCACAGAATCAAAAATAAATACCATCATCCATCTCAAAGGAGATGCTCAAACAGCTTTTTCCATTTTCTCTTCGATGTAAGAGACTTAAAGAAAAGCTATTGCCTTGTTTCTCTACTCCTTGGATTTTTTTTCCTTCAATATCACAAGCTGTTTTTTAGGCTGAATAACACTCACCTCAGTACAGTTAAGCAGAGTAAGTTGTCTTCTACTTAGTGTTAGAAAGTCTGAAAGAAATGTCTGACAGCAATGAAAGGCAATGTCTGAAAGAAATAAAGGGCAATTTTGTTTCATATACATTCAGAAATATTTCATTGGAGATAGATAGTTTTTCTATTATCCACCACTCGCCCCAAGTTGCTTTCTTTTTATAACAGTAAATTAGTGAATATAAATTGGCCAGCTTGAAGATTCATAATCAAAAAACCATGATACACATTCTCAGGGAGGTGAATCGGGAGAGTCTTCATTTAAATCAGCTTTAAACTGATCTAAAAGAAGATGATGATTTAGTGCACTTGATTTGCTATTTCTCCTGAGGCTTCTTTGGAAGCATTTGGTAAGCATGTGATTACCTCTTTCCAAGCTGAAATAGGGGTCTTCAGGGTTGCTGTCTATCAGTCTGACTCTTCTGTAAGTTCCTTAAAGCTCTGACAACTTGCAGTGTATAGACTACTTCAACCACAATTTTACAGAATGTTTTGACAGATTGTGTGACATTACCACAGAGTGTCAGAGTGTCACAGAGTGTCACAAACACTTTTGTTTAGTGTTTAAACAAAATTTGGCATTTCAGAAAAGGACCCACTTGTCTTTGATCATAGGTGTATTTTAATAGGTTCAGTTCTCTTTTCCTATAATAAAAGATGCAGGTTTGACTTGCTGTTCTGTTATATGATTTTCTGCAAGGATACATTTGCTGAATTCAGTCCAACAGTTGTGTATGGTTCAAGCAACAGAGTGAAGGATCACAGTATTTTTTTAATTTCTGATCTATTTACATGCTTTTCCATCAACATCAGCTAGATTGTCAGCTGAATCTGCATTTTTAGTTGTAGCAACACATATAATTATAGCTATTACCACCTCTCAGTTGTGAACAGCCATCAGCTCCCAATCCTCTAGTATATTTATAGTATACTGATTGTGAAGTAACTAGAGCAAATTAAAAGGACATCACTAAAGCTTTTAGCTCAAATATTTCTATCTGAAAGGTCTGATCTTAGCTGATTTGCGACTTGAAGATATGGTCCGTTACACTTCCTGGAGGCTGTGCGAAATACATGCTGTGTTGGTCCTTTGATGTAATGTTAGGACCTCTTTTATGCTGCTCTAAATCTGCGTACTCTTAAACCAACAGATCAGAAGAGAGCACCATGACTTCAGGACAGCAATGGATTAATTCTTATTTGAAGTGCAGGGTACAAATAAGATTGAGAGGAAGATCCACATCCTGAAACCTCTTATTTGATTTTAAAAACTGTCAGTAATTGGAAGGTAATCAAAAGAAGTGATTTTGTGCAGGACTTTTCCAATGGACTCACTGAAAGTATAGTTTCAAGTCAGTGAGAAATAGGAATTCCAGTTTAGATCACCGGATTAGAATTTTTTGGTCGTCAGCTAAGAAGGGTTCAATAACAAGAAAAAAAATCACTTTTTCTGTTCTTTTTATTTTTTTATAATAAAGACAAGAGCCTATAATATTATTATTATAAATTATATATATTAGAATATAATATTATCATAAAAGCATATGCCTCTGCATGTGGAAAGAAGAGGTCTAAAACAAAGCATCATGGTGTGATAGAACAGTATATTCTTTTTCTATTCTTTCAGTAAGGACAAAAATTAGCATTCAATAGTGCCCTATGATATTGTACTTTTAAATAGTAAAAGCAGGAATAACTCTCTCTTCAGTGCAACAACATAAAAAAAGCGTATATATGAATCTCATCCAAATTTCAGTAAAAAACGTCAATTCAGCTGAAGTGAATACAGTATAGAACCATACTGCAGAGACATGAGAAGAGTTTCATCAGAGACAAAAATGTTAATCAAAATAATATATTCTGTTACATACTGTGCATGTATTAGTGCACTCACTTTGTGTTAGATGTATATGTGAACTCCTGAACAATACAGCAAAAAAAAGAAGTAATTAATACTTTTTTTCCCATAATACTAGTAACAAACTTACTTACATAGCTATGTCTATGAACATGAAGGTTTGGCCATGGCCTCTCATATTTGTGTGTGCATGTATAATATATATTTATGTATACACACATAAACACACAATTATTACCATATTTTTATTTTATAGATAGAACTTTTCTCTGTTTAGTATGAAAGAAAAGACACTGTCAGATTGACAGTTTCCTGAAACAACTTACTAAGAGTTGCAAAATACTTTAAAGATCAGGGCAATAAAATGAAAATCTCCAATGTGTTGATTTCCACAAATAAGACTATTCAGAACACAGTAATGAAAAAAAAATCAAACAAAGAAACAAAAAACACGGTTTTGCCTTGGAAACATCACTGCAAAAGAGAGCACAAAACTAAATTCTAGAGTGTACTAGCCAGCATCACAGAATCACAGAATGGTCAAGGTTGGAAGGGACCTCTAGCGATCATCTAGTCCAAGCCCCCTGCTCCAGCAGGGACACCCAGAGCAGGGGGCACAGGGCGGCATCCAGGCGAGTTTTGAATACCTCCAGAGAAGCAGTCTCCATAACCTCCCTGGGCAGCCTGTTCCAGTGCTCTGTCACCCTCACAGTAAAGAAGTTCTTCCTCACATGGAGATAGAACTTCCTGTGTTTTGATTTATACCCATATTTTTTCCTGTTTACATGCTATTGCAGGAGCAGTGACTTTCAGAAGTGTCTTCCTACATATAGAATACATCCAATAGAAAGTGTATTTTTGCCTTAATCTTAAGTGTCTGACCTACTTAATTGTTTATGCATTTTTTTCTGTTCTACAGCATATTCGAACAAAGATTTCATCTTTATTTTTGCATATTAATCTAATTGCATCTTAATCATTTGTAGCACCATGAACAGAGACTGCAAGTTAAATCCTGGAGCAGATTATTTCATGTTTTTAAAAATTTCATTCAACAAAAGGGCAATTAACACATGACTAGATCACTTAAAATAAAGTTCCATATTTGGAACACATGACTAGATCACTTAAAATAAAGTTCCATATTTGGTCTTATACCTTGGGTTTGAAAAATACTGAAAAATACAGAATAAATTAAAATTTGTTTTGGATACCCTTTCCCCCCAACCTCTCTTTTGTTTAGGCTTTAAATTCCATGCTGACATATTAATCAATATTCAACATTATTTCACTGGAATAAAAGGTTAACAGGCATGAGGCAAGATTGTGAAAATAAAGACACTTTTGAAAAGGAAGTAGCAAAACATGACAAGTCATCACTAGAGTGATGGAGAGATAGAAAGCTGTTTTTGCTGTATATAAAAAAAAAAGGTCCAGTAGTAACAATTGCTTGGATGATTTTTCCAGTGCCTTTGAAATGTTCTGGCTCATTTAAAATAGCAATCCAGCACTTAAATATATCTGACTTCTTTTATTACTTAGTCTCCATTATTCTAAATCCAGTAGTTTTGGAGATCATGAAGATTCAATCACCTTCAAAAATTTTACAAATCCTTTACTCTTCAAATATTTTGCCATTTTCTGTAGAAATAAGAAATAAAAAAATAGGATTCTTGTAGAACACAGCCTTTAACAAGGTAACCAGACTTAAGAAACAAGTATGCAGCTTAGATAAACTTTCATCTTTGAAAAAGATAGTATATTCACAAAGAGCCAAGAAACGATTAAAGACTTGTGGGAAAAAAAAATCAAAGTTTCTTGACAGAGTTCACCTAGACTTTTCCAGATGCCGTTCCAGTATCTCTGCATTGTTTATTCTAGATTCTGTAACTCACCATCAGATAAAACACATTTTCACATCTTCCTATGAAGATAAAAATAACAGATAATATAATACTAAGAGAAAGAAAAATTATTGAATTAGCCTTTAGCTAATGAGATGAGGGGATGTATATGTTACAGTTAGGGGAGGCAGTTATGTGCTGAAACCCTGTAATGCAATGTATATCTCAGAGGCTGGCAAACAATAAAGTTATGATTCTACTGCTAAATAAAAGAAAGTTACTGTTTGACTGATCCTCAGTCTGAACCCAAATGAAACAGTCTCTTTGTCCACACTGCTAAGGCGCAAACATCTTCATTCTATATTTATTTTGAAGAGGGTGAGCTCTTTGAGATGATAAAAAAACAAGTTAACCAAAAAGTAAACCACAGAAAGGGTCAGAAGGGACCTCTAGAGATCATTTGGTCCAAATGCCCCGCTCAAGTACCTGTTGCTAGAGCAGCTTGTCTGTACTACGTCCAGTCATGTTTTGACTTTCTCCAAGGATGGTTATTCCACAGCCTCTCTGGGGACCTATTCCACTGTTCAGTCACCTTCACAGTAAAGAAGTGATTTGCTGTTTCAGGTGGAATTTCCTGTGTTTTGATTTGTGCCCATTTGCCCTCATCTTGTCACTGGCACCACTAGGAAGAGTCTAGCTCTATCTTTTTTATATCTACTCATCAGATTTTATACACATTGGTAAGATCCCCCTGAGCCTTTTCTTCTCCAGACTGAACAAAAGCAGCTGTTTCTGCTTCAGATATTCTCTCATCCCTTAATCATCTTTATGTCTCTATGCTGGACTTGCTCCAGCTGGGCCATGTCTGTGTTCTACTGGGGAGCCTGGAACACTTTCTTGGATTTTTTTCTGCTGGATTCCCTCTCCTGATGTTTTCTTCCCTTCAGGACCATATCCCATGAAATTCTGCAAAGATGATCCCTGAACATGACAAAGTCCAGTGTTGTGCTATTGCTTTTTGCCTCTTTTCCGGAACTCTACCAACCTCTGCCGAATGTCTAAGTCCTCATTCCACTGCTCCTCAAGCACTGCTTCAGAGAGGAGCCCTAGGCCCTCCCTGCAGCCCAAGGTTTACAGGACTGTGTTCTGCTTCTCAAGCTGGGTTGAAAACTCTGAAAACCCTGCATGGACAGTTGAGGCAATAGCACCACAGCTGAGGACATCCTCATAATCACAGAATCACAGAACATTCAAGGGTGGAAGGGACCTCTAGAGATCATCTAGTCCAACCTTCCCACTCAAGCAGGCACACCTAGAGCATGTGGCACAGGGCAGCATCCAGGCGGGTTTTGAAGACCTCCAGAGAAGGAGACTCCGCAACCTCCCTGGGCAGCCTGTTCCACTGCTCTGTCACCCTCACAGGAAAGAAGTTCCTCCTCACCTGGAGACGGAACTTCCTGTGTTTCAGCTTATGGCCATTACCCCTTGTCCTATCACTGGCCACCAATGAAAAGAGCTTGTCCCCTTCCTCCCTGCATTCCCCCTTCCTGAACTTATACATGTAATAATCTCCAATGAAGTGCCTCTAACAGTCCAGAAGTCTTTAGGCTTGCCTCTAAAAGGAGCCTAGAGTCTGCAGCATAAGCTTTTGTTTCTGTTGCTTCTCCTCCAGAAATGATGACAGTTGACTACTATGTGTACAGGATTAAACATAAAACCACATATCTGTGGTTAATTTGGAGAGTGAGACAGAAAAGATCAGTAGTTCTACCTGGATGTATTAATTAGGTGCTATTTGATATAAGAGTGTCTGGAATGTTGTGATGTTTAAGGAAAAAAAAAAAATCTCTCTTCCCAGGTGTATTTTGATTATGTACTTCAAAAGATAAATTATTTATTTTATAGGCAAAAGCACTGGTTTAAATTTTTAAATATATTATTGTGGAACTAAGCCAGTATTTAGTGTTAATTTTTACTGCCAATTTGTTTCTTAATGTAATTTTCTAAATGAATATGACTTCTATCAGATTATCAGATCAAAATGCATTTACTTGCATTTGAAATTGTAATTTGGCAGGAAGGTCCCTAAATGGAAACATTAAAATGTTCAAATTGACAGGTGAAAATTATTACAAATTATTTCACTTTTTGCCAACATTGAATTCTTACTAAATATATGAGAATCTTAAAACGGGGTCATCCATTTAACATTTTAATTTATACAGTATGTGAATTCACAAATCAGTGCTTCCTGAGGTAGGTACTACAGAAAATGACAGGTTAGTAGGACTAAGGATTTATTTATTTATTTATTTACTTACTTATTTCCAAAATAATGACCTCTTTTGTTTCAATAAATAGCATTTGGAGAAATAACTTGTTTCAGTCTGAAACTGTAACATTGTTTCAGAAATAATTATAAAAGTAAGCGAATTAAACCAGTCAGATGAATTCATTTTAATGTTGCTTGCTTACCTCAAGAACTAAAAAATTATTTTCCATGTTGTAGAAAACACAAATTTTGTACTAAGTGAAATCTGATTTCATATTCAGATATATTTCATATATTTCATATATTTCATTCTACCTTGACTTCAGCAAGGCTTTCGACACCGTCTCCCATAAAATCCTCATAGCAAAGCTCCAGGACTGTGGTCTGGATCAGTGCACAGTGAGTTGGGTCAAGAACTGGCTGGATGGCAGAGCTCACAGGGTGGCGACAAATGTGGCTGAAACCAGTTTGAAGCCTGTGGCCAGTGGTGTCCCCCAGGGGTCAGTGCTGGGCCCAGTGCTGTTCAATTTGTTCATCAATGACTTGGACAAGGGCACAGCGTGCACCTGGAGCAAGTTTGCAGACGATACCAAACAGGGTGGAGTGGCCGACACTCCGGAGGGCTGTGCTGCCATCCAGAGGGACCTGGACAGGCTTCAGAGCTGGGTAGAGAGGAACCTCCTGAGGTTCAATGAGGACAAGTGTAGGGTCCTGCACCTGAGGAGGAATAATCCCAGGCATCAGGACACACTAGGGGTTGATCTGCTGGAGAGCAGCTCCGTGGAGAGGGACCTGGGAGTCCTGGTTGACACCAAGTTAATCATGAGTCAGCAGTGTGCCATCATGGCCAAGAAGACCAATGGGATCATGGCCACATCAGGAGGAGCGTTGCCAGCAGGTTGAGGGAGGGGATCCTGCCCCTCTCCTCAGCTCTGGTGAGGCTGCACCTGGAGAATTGCGTGCAGTTCTGGGCTCCTCAGTATAACAGGGATGTGGAGCTTCTCAGGAGGGTCCTGCGGAGGGCAACCAAGATGATTAAGGGACTGGAACCTCTCTCGTATGAGGAGAGACTCAGTGAATTGGGCCTGTTTAGCTTGGAGAGGAGAAGGCTGAGAGGGGATCTGATTAACATGTATAAGTTCAGGAAGGGAGAATGCAGGGAGGAAGGGGCCAAGCTCTTCTCATGGGTGACAAAACAGTCACCCACAGTGACAGGACAAGGGGTAATGGGTGCGAACTGCAACACAGGAAGTTCCATCTCCGTGTGAGGAGGAACTTCTTTACTGTGAGGGTGACAGAGTCCTGGAAACCCAGGGAGGTTGTGGAGTCTCCTTCTCTGGAGATGTTCAAAACTCATCTAGATGCCACCCTGTGCCACATGCTCTAGGTGTCCCTGCTGGAGCAGGAAGGTTGGAGTAGATGATCTGTAGAGGTCCCTTCCAACCTTGACCATTGTCATTCTGTAATTCTGTGATATGCTTCAGTATGTAAAGTGGCTAAAACTGCTTATTCACTGCTTGCACTTTGGAAAGAGGAGAATATCATATGTGAATCCTTGAGTAAATTATAAAATAATTTTCGGTGTTTATTTGAAAATACCAGATTTTTGTTTCCTAGGTCACAATTTTATTCCTTTGTACGCTGAAATACAAATGATAAGCTTTGAAATGTCTTATTTGTTGCTCTCCTCTTATTTTATGATATTCCAGAAATGAGTGTTTATGTTTTTTACATAACGAGTATTGAGCTAGTCTCTAGTATTTATCTGCTTGCTTTTTAGTTAAAAAACCTCTGTAAATTACTTGCCACAGTGAAATCACATAACTTGCATCTCTACCTCTAAAGGTAGCATTTATGTATATTGCATATCCTAAATTCTTTACAGGTTCAACTAAATTTTGAGTCAATATATTTGTAACATTAAGAAATTGCTAACTTTTGAGATTAACACCTTTCCCCAGGGAAAAAAAAAAAACTATTAATATTTAGTATGTGTAGTAGTAATTGGAAGACATCAGTAATAACAAAGATAGATAAAACAAAGAAAGATTGAGAAAATAACAAAATGTCCTGTATGACAAATACTGTTGAGTTATGTAGGGAATGCTATGGCATATTCCCTTCTTGTAGCACACATGCAGCAAAAAAAAAAAATGCGTGTCTTTTCAGTCTTCTCTGTCCTTTCTGATTTATGTCCATAAAAAGAATGATTTTAAATAACATGGACACCTCTTCTCCAAAAAGTTTCTTCAGTGTCAAGTTTTGGTCAAACCTCAGGTCATACCTGAGAACCTCAGAGCCTTCTGAGTCAGGAGTTGTGCAATTTTCCTTATCAGTTTTTAAGTGGTAATTGTTAAAAGCCATCCTATGAGGTCATCTCCTTTGTGTCAGATATATCGCAGATAGAATTTTATTTGGTTAGGTTCATTAAGATGTCTTGGAATAAAATACTATGTTGTAAATGCTATTGACCACACCAATAGCAGTAGTAGGTTAAACTGTATATCCCACAGATAGGTGACAAATCATTTATACAAATGAAATTAGATATGTAATGCTACAGTAACCTTAGATGTAGTCTAACTAAAGTGTTTGACACACAAAAAAGGGAGTAGTTAAAATCTGCTTTTCTTCCTTGAGTAATGGGAACTTTAATAGCTTAAATTAATGTGCAAAATCTGTAGAATTGGATCCTGGTAAAGGGGTGCACACCCTAACTTTATAAATTGTCTTTAAGTTTCTAAATGATCGATTTTTTTTTTCTGATTATGTTCCAATATGTTATGAAGAATCTACTAGGAAAAAAATATTGTTTCTTGGTTTCCAGAAACTAGTTGCTCTACCAAAGTTTTTGTATCTGTATTTTGGACTACAGTTCAGTAAAGCAAACCTAAGTTTAAATTAAAGTAGATCTTAAAATTGTCAAACATATTAATCAATAAAACAGTTGTAAACTTCCCACAAATGTTCCTATATCACAGTAAACTGATTTCAGAAAGGTTTTGAATTGCTTGGCTAGGGACATCTTGCCATCCTACAGTTCCTATGTATTTGTGATATAGTATGATGATTTACTGTGGTAGTTTTTCACTATAAAAATAAAAGTTTGTTTTTGTTGTTGTTTTGTTTTTGTTTTTTCAAACAATATTCTTCATTCTTTCCCTATGCTCATTATTTTACTTAGAGTACTTTCAGATTCAGAGTGCTTTGACGTATATCTACATTTTTTTCAATGAAATCTTCCAGCATACGTTTTCAGAATTTTCCTGTAAATAATAGGTTGTAATTTGTTAATATCACATGCCTATCCTTTACTTTCTCTGTGGTTATTTATTTTCAGGGTCATTGTATTTGAATCTGGGTGAGAGTAAAAGGACTTACTCTTCCTGCCAAGAAACAAATTAGTTTTGTACATTGTTTAATAACTGCATCCAATTCCAAATGCCACCAAACAACTATTAAACAGCAAGCCCCTTGAAGAAAAACTCAATGGTGCGTAACATCCCTGATTAGATGCACTCTTTTCTGAAAGGGCCATTACTCTTTGTAGGCATATTTCGTTACTGTTAATCTGAGTTTGAGTCCATGCACCCATAACCTAAGAACTCCATCTGATGTCTAATCTTATCTGTCTAACCTTACTACTTGGGTTACTAGTCATGGGATGGCTACCCTCTAATGTACGTGGGTTGTCTGGAGGCATTTGTGAAAGCTGAAGTACTGTACTCAACATTCTCTGTTAGTGTTTCTTAAAACTAACATCAATTGCATCTAGAAAGGATAAGGTTTTCTTATTTAAATGCCTACTTCATATTTCTGTTCAACTGAGACAAAGCAGCATTCTCAAGAGTCTCCAAGCAACACATCATTTTCAATTACTGCTTAGTATTGGATTCTGTCCCTGAATTGCTAAGTACCTTTTACTTTAGTTATTCTTTGTCATTTGCAAAGAGGAACACTGTTGTTGTGTTATTGTTAGACTAGATGACCTCTGAGGTCCCTTCCAACCTGAAGCATTCTATGATTCTATGATTGTGATGATCCAATCTGATGCATGTTGTTTTGTCTACGATATAGTCTTCAATAAACAATATCAATAAAATATGCTTTATAAAATAATATCAGATAGGATGAGCTGTTTTCGTGCTGACGATAAATTACTTTCATCAATTGAGAAGGAAGACCTGTTACTTTTATTGGATCCTTGATTTAAATATATTTCCTGATTTGTTAATGAGTATATAAAAAATAATCTCTGTAGTTGATTTTACTGAGCCAACATCACTCCCTCTCTTGCTCTTATTAGCAATTAAAGTTATATGCATCTATAAAGAAGTCACATACAACCTACTATAAAATAATTTGGCATCACGTGAAATTTAAAAAAAATACTTCATTCACATTGATAAATTAATTTAGAGTCTTGGTTAAAAAAAAAATGACTTGCAATACAAATGTTGAGAAATAATGCACAAAGAGCTGAGAAAGGTAGACTCCAGGGTTGAAAGGTCATTTGTTATCTCTTCTTATACTAGTTCACCCAGTGCATGATTTTCAGAAGTTGTGCATGTCCGTTCTTGTATCCACCTGATAGTAGAGGCTTTCCTTCACTCCAGTAATTTCATCCTTCCCAGGGGAGGACCCCAGATCCCACATAAGTGTCTGTCACTAAAGGCCCTAAATTGCCCAATTAATGGCATTACAGACACGGCCCTCATGACCTGAAGTCTGACTCCAATTGTTGGTCCAAATTCACTCACATGTGTCTCTCCCCTTGCTGGCACCTAGACCTAGCAGAATTCACATGTGGGATGGAAGTTGATACCCTCTCTGGTACACTGAAGATAGTTAAGAAATGATTTCATAAGAAGATAGGATTAACTGTGGCAGTCAGGCACAGACCTTGATCATATATATGTACTGACCAGCAACTGCTAACATGCGACCAGCTCTTTTTATAGTTCCTCTTCTCTCCTCCTTTTTTTTTCTCTCATGTATGCAATTCTTCAAAAATTTTTTAGAAAGTTTCACATAGGTTCTGTTCCATTCTTTTACAGAAAAAAATCCTTGTCTTTGCCTTAATTCCTCTTCCTTATCAATAACAAAGTCCATGCTGGACTTCACTTTATTAATGGCCCACGAATAAGTGACTGAAAGATTTGTTCTTTGCCACTGTCACTTTATCCCTTGTCTGTTTGTGTCTCTATGTGTTTGGTTATGGCTTCCCCCTCTGCTTTTTATCCCATTTCCACTGGAAAGGTCTCCTAATAATGCAGACATTCTTACTCTCCATGTATCCTTACAGAATACTGTAATAAAACACAGTGATTTACATTTGTCTTCCCTTACAAAACAAAAAAAAAAAACAAAAAAAGATTCATAGCTTTTAGAGAACTTAGCAGTGTTTTGTGTGACTTTCACTTTGTCTTCCTTCTCTTATAAACTTGATTCTTACTTACTCAATCAACTCAGATTTATCAGCACATAATATGATACCTGTGGGTCTTATATGTTTTTAGTAGTTATTTTAGGCTGAGTATTGTTTTTGCTGAATGCAATACAAAAAGGCTATAAATATTTCTTTTGGCGCCTCACTAGATGATAGGCTATTGTCTTCCAGAAATACTTGGAAGTATTTATTCTGAGAAGATAGGTGCTTGTATCTTCTTCCCTCTAACTCTATTATGAAATAATGTTAAGTAGACAAGCCACCTGAAGGTCAGCTAAGCTCCACTGAAAGCATAAAAATTTAGAGATATAATATGGCTAGGATTTATCTATCTGACTCATAGAGGAAAAGGGAAGTCTTTGAGGCATTACCCACCTAAGAAGATTGAATTCATTTTCCAAAGAGATGCTGCCATAAATAGATTTTAAATTATTTCCCAGATCTTTTTTTTCATCCTTCCTGTTGAACCTGATGAAGCCCAAATCAGAAAATATAAAGGATGCTAGATCTAACTAGGCTGGGAGAGAAGTGCTATTAAGATTTCTAAACTGTTATTTTTGTTTTATGTAATTATTTGAAATCTTCTAAGCAATTATTGTAAAATAGATTTTAAAAAAGGGTACCTGAGATCTTATTTCTCTCCCTTTAAGTTCAGTTCCCACTAACTTTCACTTGATATAATGTATAATAATTGCAGTATTGCCAAGAATCATAGAAATATATGATGAAACAATTCCTTTCCTTGAAGACCCTATATTAATTCTGTACAAACAAACAAATACATTTAAAAGAGTGGGAGAGGAATTACAAATACAGCAATATGGCAACAATCAAAGAAGAAGAGAGTGGAAGAACTTTGCTTAGAAAAGGATTGACACAAATTGACTTTGCAAGGGAAGGAATATAATGCTTGACCTTAGCATATTGCACATATCATTAAAAAGAGGCACCTACTGCCTTTAGGCATTAATTCTACACCCATAAGTATCTTATGGCCTCAGGAGAAATTTCTATTACCATAAGAGGAATTACCAATGGGGGGATTTTATTTATGTCTTGTAGAACTGTAAAAATTACATACCTCGAGGAAATAGCATGTCTATATTAAATTCATGTAATATATAAAGTGAGATTTTCATTTCTATTTACTAAGATGTACTAACTTGAAATAAATTACAGAAAGAAAAAGACCCGCCACTCCCAGTTACTTTATGTAAAAAAATAAATCAAAATAAAATAAAATAAAATTAAATTAAATTAAATTAAATTAAATTAAATTAAATTAAATTAAATTAAATTAAAATAAATCTAATTGACTTTGAGGCTGCTTTCTTCCTTAAATTTTTTTCAGGTCAGAGAAGAAAAGGTTAGCTCATGTCAAGTTTCACTGGGCCTAGACACCATATTCATGACATTCATTTATGCACTACAGTCTCCTATTTACCAGTTTACCTGCTGGAAAACAAGTCCGCAGAGAGGGATCTGGGAGTCCTGGTTGACACCAAGTTAACCATGAGGCAGCAGTGTGCTCTCGCGGCCAAGAAGGCCATTGGAATCCTGGCCTACACCAGGAGGAATGTTGCCAGCAGGCGGAGGGAGGGGATCTGGTGCCTCTCCTCAGCTCTGGTGAGGATGCACCTGGAGTATTGGGTGCAGTTCTGGGCTCTCCAGTACAAGAGGTACATGGAGCTTCTAGAGAGGGTCTAGTTGCGGGCAACAAAGATGATTAAGGGAATGGAGCATCTGTCATATGAGGAAAGACTAACCGAGCTGGATCTGTTCTCTCTAGAGAAGGGAAGGTTGAGAGGAGATCTTATCAACATGTACCAATACCTGAGGGGAGAATGTAGGGAGGATGGTGCCAAACTCTTCTTGATGGTGGCCAGTGATAGGATAAGGGGGAATGGGTACAAGTTGAAACACAGAAAGTTCCATCTGCAGGTGAGAAGGAACTTCTTTACTGTGAGGGTGACAAAGCCCTGGAACAGGCTGCCCAGGGAGCTGGTGGAGTCTCCTTCTCTGGAGATCTTCCAAACCTGACTAGATGTGACCCTGTGCAATGAGATCTAGGTGTCCCTGCTTGAGCAGAAAGGTTGGACTAGTTGATCTCCAGAGGTCCCTTCCAGCCTTGAACATTCTGTGATTCTGTGATTCTGTCTCATACACAACACTTGCGACATTTGTTTTTCTACATCTGCTTCTCAGTTAACACCATGTTATGTAGTATACCTTTTGTCCTCTATTTTTTTTTAACCATCTTTGAACATACTTAGTTTGTATGTTCTAGAAAATACTATAAAGGTATAGACATTTGGAAATCCTTAAGTTTATTCTGATCTCTTGCAATGTTAGGAGCATTAAGAGAAATAGGACACAACGTAATGTAATGTTTTAGAATAATAAACTATTAAAATAATAAAATGCTAAGCTTTCTTTCCCTGTACTTCAGGACTGGCAAGGGGACAACTTTTGTTCTGTGTGCTGCTTGTGACATCCAGTTATGGTTCCTAGGGCAGGGAAGAGTCATATCCTGGCTATGCTGAGAAAGAACTTCCCAGGCTTCTTGAGAACTTCCTTGCAAAGTAAATGATTGGGGAATGTGGAAATAAATCACTGGTGGTTACTGAGGACAATATCACTAGTTACCATGGTAGCAAACAGTATACATAGCTGAGCTTAGCTCAGGCTCCATGCTAACAGAGATCCAAATATATACAGGTTTTGCACTTTTCAGTCAAATGCAGGTTCTGATATTCAGATTATATACTCTGAAAGATTGCCTTGCTCCACACTGTTTCAAAAGTGAAATTAGTCTGTAAAGAGCCAAATTTGTGTTTGTAATTTTCAAAAGGAAAATGAATGGAAATTCAAGGTCAAGACTAAGCTGTAGCATTTAAGTTATTTTTGTTTACATAGTTTTATAATGGAATGAAATTATATGAACTAATAAACCAGCACACCAGGTCACATACCTCTGCATTCAGTGAGAGGATCACCGCTTGAGTTGGGGCATTCCCAGCCCTGAGGGACATCAGGCAACAAAATCTCTCCAGCCCTGGTGCTGGCCAGGGCTGGTAGTGCCCTGTAGGACCTGACAGTGACTGTAGTCATCTTATTTCTGTCATCTTCTTTCAGCAATCTCATAACTTTTTCTTAAAGGAATGGCATGCTGTTATGCTAGCTGCTTCTTTATTGGGCATGTCAGTATATATTTATTTAGGCATATTTATAAATTTCTGGTTTTCAAACAAAGTTTATTACTTTCATAAAACATTGTCCTAATAAAATTCTTTTTAAGTAGTGTTATTCACCAATTTATTCTTTTAGTTTCATGTCAGTGAACTGTGTTTGATGTACAATAATTTATTTTGATCACCATCAGTGAATAGCACTTTATATTTGTTTTTATTTTTTGCAGTTTAAATGACTTCAAGACCATCAGACTGATTTTTATCATGTCTATATCTTTAGTTCATGAAATAGCTGTGCCAGTTTCTTTGTATAGCATTAAAAAAAATAAGAATATATATTGATGAATTAATGTTTTCTATTCTTAATCTATAACATTTTCTCTTCCTTTATAAACTGGAGAAAATAAAAAGGAAACAGAAGTTATATATTCAACAGCATAAGTAAATAAAAAAAGCTGCCAATTTTGTTAAGCTTTCAGATGTTTGAGTAATTTCTGCATTATAAAAAAAACACAGTTCATGCAGTCTTATGCAGCTATTGGAAAAGGGCAGAACTGCAAAGTCCTGCCTGTGGCAATGGGGCTAACCTTGTGTCCATTCATATTTACAACAGAAAATATTCTCACATGTCCTGAAAGTGCCTAAAGTGCCTATCTTTTCCCTATCCTGATAAAAGGATTTCACTTTTCAATTGAACCTTTTTTTTTTTTTTTATTTTTTTTAACTTCAGTGCCACACAGGAGGAAGAGAAGACTTTTTTTTTTTTCCTATGAGTGCTCTATGGTTTTATGGATAGTTGCAAAGTCTTGCAAGGTGCTACTATGTTTACTCTGCTTAGTATGGGCAGTAGAAGGAATAGCACAAAAACATCTGCAGTAGTACCTGTACCTGTATGTAGGCCTGAGACACTTAAGGCCATGAAAGACAGTTTTGAGACATCTACTTAGGGCCTAGTTTTACCTAGTTTAAACATTGCAGTTGTCGCTCACTGAATGTTATCAGTTCTGGATTAGTAATCTATCTCTTATTGCATATTTGGAGAATTTATGGTCCTGTTTAAACTTGTGAAATCTTCTCTGGGACTGTCTTTCAGGCCTTGAAGACTTGACTATCAGGATACCAAAGTATATTCCCAGCATTTGGACCCAATTTTAAAAAGTCATATCATATAGCACTTAGTCATTTAAGGCTTCATTAATTATTAAACATTTGGCACTATCTTTTTCTTTTGAGACCTATTCTCCCAGAATAATTCTTACAGTGAGAGTAAAGGAGAAATATAAAATTATACTCAATGTCTGAGTTTCATATGAGGTTTCCATTTTATTTTCTTCAGCTTTTAAGGCTGATGTATTTAATTGTGGGAGTTGCGAGAGAGATAAATTCAAAAGATTGAAGGAAAGATAGCTAAAATTCAGGTAGAATACTAAACTGCTAACTTTAACTTTTGAATACTATATTTATGTTCATGTAGCTAGAATGTAATTAGAATTGGAAATGTTTACATCATTGTCCTAAAGAGTGTTTATTCGCTTTACTCTGGTTGGAGAAAAGAAAATATACTTTCAAAATTGTATCAGACTTTTTATCTTGCTCAATAATCTCTGGAGAAAGATACTTATATCTCAAAGAAATTCAGGGAAATGATCAAAATATCATAGCCTCTGTTATATAACAGAAACAAACATGTGCATTACCTGAACTTGGACCAAAGTTCTACTGGAAGGATGTGATAAAGTCATTCTATAGAAAGAGCTGTAATTCTTTTGTGTTCATAAGACCTTCAAATTACATTACATGTAAAACTGACCTAGCAACCTCACCAGGAATAAATGATATCTTTTTTTTGGCTAAGTGCCACAACAGGATGCTTAATGAGCTCTTTTAAAAACTTATCATTTACTGTTTTATTATGAAAGAATTTGAAAAATTTATCATGCAGGAATGAATGTTTTATTATCTTTATATAAGGCTAAGGTGTTTGAAGAAAAAAAAATCAGTATCTCTATGAAAAGAGTTTTAGAAAAATATTTTCCTAAATAGCTGAAAATATGTATGCAGAGCTAAGTGGTAAATACACTTATTGACATGGTTCATTGATGTATTTTTAATGCTTTTATAATCTGGCAAATCATAACTTCACTAGATAATTAGCATTGTTCTTGACTGCAAAAATATATAGTCAAATACATAATAAGTACATATGTACTTATGCATTTATTCATGTATTATCACGTCTCATACCTTTGCAGAAATATTTACTAAATGACAGACTCCATGGACAGCTGTGGTATTACCAGATTATTCCGTTCTATCATTTATCTTTTTATCATAAAGCTACTCTTCTTTGTCACACAGACAAGATTTTGTATTCTTTAGAATAAGCATTTTTTCAATCTAGTTTTAATTTTTAATAACATTAAATTATATCATTATAATCTGAAAGGAAAGGAAAACAGATATTCAAATACACAACCCCCAATATGTTTACTGGTACCATAATACCTGCTTACAAACTGAGCTGGAAGATTAATTTCAAAATAATTACATTATCAATATAAGAGATAAGCAAAATGCAAAATACATTTATAAACCCTCATGGAAATTTCTCCTTCCCAGTCAATGTTATGATATTCATGTCCTCACTCAAACATTTTTCTCTTTTCAATTTACATTTTTTTCAGCCTTATGAGGTCCACTTCTGTATTTCTTTTGCAGAATATTGGGTATTGTTAAAACAGTAGTTAGAACTTTATAACTTCATGATAGGTATCACTTGAAGATCACACTGTTCTGTGTTAGAACACAATCTGTTCTAAATAGAAATTGATTATACCTGTCCTGTGAGACAGATGAGTGCTAAAGTGGAGTCATTTCACTTGGTGTGGTGTAGAGCTCAGCAGCTGTGTCACAATCTGCATTTACATAGTTTAAGACATTCAAGGATAACATTATATGTAATTGCAGCTCTGGAGTGTGGAGAGCGGGTTGTAAATAAAAATGATCCAGCTGGAATTTATAGTTATATATGACAATTAAATTACTTTCCGCTTCAGAAGTGAAAATGTGAAGTCGTTAATGAGAAAAGGTGATCAGCATCTCTTTCACATGCCTCCTAAACACAATCACAAAGCTACTGGGAGTAACATAATGTGCTAAAAGCTCCCTTTCAGAAAGGCACATCATCTTTAGAAAAAGCTGGCTTTATTACCACAGCTCATTGCACTGACCCAGTGTTTATGGAAAACTGATAAAATCTAGAAGACGATGCAACTGTAATCATAGGGATATATGACATAGGGATTTGACTTCAGCAAAGCTTTTGGCACTGTCCCTCACAATATCCTCCTGAGAAAGGTTTGGAAGTGTGGAATAGATGAGTGGACAGTGAGGTGGATTAGGAATTGGCTCAATGGCAGAGCTCAGAGAGTGGTGATCAGTGGTGTAGAGTCCAGTTGGAGGCCTGTAGTTAGCGGTGTCCCACACCGGTCAGTCCACGGTCTGGTCCTGTTCAACTTATTCATTAATGACCTGGATGAAGGAATGGAGTGCTCCCTCAGCAAGTTTGCTGATGATACCAAACTGGGAGGAATAGCTAATAGCCCTGAGAGCAGGTCCACCGAGATGTCCAGGGACTGAGGACATGCAAGGAGACTCTGAAAGGACTGGACTTATGCAATCTGGAGCAGATTTACTTCAGTAGAGACCTTACTGCTGCCTAAAACTACTCAATGAGAGATCAAAAAGGGCTCTTTGCAAATGTGTAGAGATAGGACAAAAAGCAATAGACAAAACATGAATTCCAGTTCTGAGCAAACTACTACAGAAGGTACTCCTTTGACTGGATGACCTGCAGTAGTCATTTCTAACAAATTATTCTGTGCTTTGTGATGATTTTGCTCCTGTACGTTAACTTCACTAACTATATGTATAGGTCACCCAGATGTAACTGTATTAAGGTCAATGTAAGCTCCACTTTCATTACAAGATTAGATCACAGATTTTTGGAAAAAAATCTGATCCAAAATCCACACAGGGCATATCTAATATGTGGCATAATTAGCCCTTTTAGCAAAGAGGGAGATATACTGCTGTTGTCATCATATTTGTGGATATATAGTGTACTTCTCAGAATATTCTCAGAATACATGGTCATACTCAGAAAAAAAAAAAGAAAAAATGTTTTTCAAATGTATAAACAAAAAGTGATTAAAAACTTGAAGAACCTTTTGCTGCAACAAATGCAATGAAAAAGGCTCTGTAAAAACGCTAGAGGAAGCAAAGGTCTAATTTAATACCATAATATCCCTAGGGCCACTTCAGCAATTACTGAAGACTTGTTGGTATGTAGAAGGAAGTGACTACTAACACTCTCATAATTTTATTTCCCTCATATTAACAAAGAATTAAGCTCAGGTATCTAATCAGCTCCTATTAAATATTGGCCTACTTTAGTCTCCAAAAGATTGATACATGATTTCCTGTATACTTTCATGACATAATTTCTTTCATTTCTACTTAATTTCTTTCAGTAGCTTCCTTCATTGCATTTTATCCATGATCATGTTTTTCATAATT
>VZSG01000540.1:184188-194341 GCA_013398315.1 Nothoprocta pentlandii | reverse complement strand
TTTGTTAAACTGGCACAAACCAAAAAGTTGCAGTATGGTAACAAGTAAGTAATAGAGATTATGGTGTATCAGTGCCATTGTGTTATCCTGTTTTGTTTGTTTTGTTTTGTTTTGTTTTGTTTTGTTTTGTTTTGTTTTGTTTTGTTTTGCTAGTATAGATGTAGCTGGGCTAATCACTGAATGGTAATTGCTCAGATCCCTTAGCCACTCATGCTTAAGAATTTTTGCATGTGCAAAAGTTGCCTGGTTTGGGCAGTGGGGTCCCCAGGTGCTGCCCAAGTTCTGTCATGAATTAGATCTCCCCAAGAGTACCTCATTTTTTTTTTCTAGACATCTAAAATAGCCAAATTAATTGAACATGATCTGAGTTTGCCAAAACACATAGGTTATGTTCCCATTAGCAAAATTTGTGATGCAATAGGAGTTGTCCTGCACAGCTGGTGCCAAGGACTTGATACCCACACTACACAATATCCCAATATTTTACATTGGAGTAGCTCTTGTCTGGTCTCATTAACCAAATGTTTATTAGAAAATGAATCATAGTAGATATTCCTTTGAAGTGTATCTTCTCATTCCATTTCACAAAGGAGCTTTTTTTCTGCACCATGTAACAAAGATTATTAAGTGGGAGAAACTAGGTCTGCTTCAAAAAAATCTTGGTAGGAGCTAAAACTCTAATGCAGATATGCCCACAATCAGCAACAGTGAGTTCAGCTCACAGCCACTGCATGGGTTGTCAGTGCGAAGCAAAGAACTACTGCTGTGAGACTCTGGACAAGATAAGAATGTTTTCCTGGGAAGATGGACAGCTTGACACTGTCCCTGCATCATTCATTGCCATCATTCAAGAAGGTTCCTTTACAATTAAAAGACAAATCCTGTGCACTATAGAACAGCCTCTACTTTCTATTTATTTTTTTTTTTTCTGTAGTGAATAACTGTAGAGTTACAAATACAAGAACTATAGGGTCAAAAGGAGAGCAAGAGATCAGTTATGCTCACCTTGCATTACTAACTGTGAAAGCACAACTACAGGGAAAGGTTCTGAGTCCTCCTCTAGGATTATTCCTCTTTCCAGTCAATGACTATGACTGCAAAGTCACATATGAAAGGTGTTCATGCATTTGTTTAAAATAGACATGTATGTGACTTTCATGTATATGTGTATTTCTGGCAGAACTAGGCTTTTATTGCCTGAGTACCTGGTTAACTTTTCCAGTTTCATGGATCACAGTTGTATGATATATGCTCAAGAAGTTAAATGTGTGCCTTATGTGTGCAATCTTGTAGCAGGTGCTCAACTGAGCTATTGTTTTCAGAAACTGAGTATCAAGTCAGTCACAAAAAGAAGGTGAAATCTCTTGCATTTAAGCTCTGTCTGAAAGCAATTTATATTGTTTTGACTCTTCTTTTAATTGTGGAAACATTTGAGAAAACTTACAGAGATGTATTCTTCCTGAAAAAAAGTTCAGAATCCAAAGACATCTTATAATGTGAAATAAATATTAAAGATTATAAGGTTATTTTTGCTCTGTTCAGGAATGCCTACCTTCTTATGTGGCAGTCATCCACCATTTCCATGTCACAAAGCAGATTTTTTCTGCCAGTCTGAACTGATTTTCTTCTGCTGTGAAGTCCTTGATCCACTATTACAGGAGACAGGAGGTTCAGTAATGCTCTCTAGAATATCCTGGTGTCGTTTTAGTACATTGACCATTCTTTTGTGACTGTAAAATCTCAATTAAATTATCATTCAGAAGTGCTAAACAGGCTACATTATCTGAAAAAAAAAATGACCGAAAATAAATTTAGATGTCTGCTAGATTGTGAACAATTTGCATATTTTTATATTACTGTTTATTATACTAATATGTGGAAATAGGAAGAAGAGAGTGTTAGTGAATTTTATTTTTATCTAAAGGTACATCTTATTTTCAGGACTGACAGCAAGATGGATTTGTATTTAATATTCATTGCTATTCTCTTGCAAAGTAGATGATACTTCATATTATTTAGGAAACAAGAAAATCTGTATTTCTCTGTAGTATACAGTTTCCAACATTACTTTGAAAGTATGCTTTTTCTGTAGAATGGAGTTGATGTACTCAGTAACAGAGAGACAGATTCTGAGAGTATATTAGTCCTAATTTGGAAGTATAATTACAAATGCTGCTGGGAAGGTCATATTTCAAAAATAATGATGTTAAATCTCTCCTGTAGGAAAGGTCTTATAGTTTGAGAATATCTTTCCTTCTGCTTAACTGATTGGTAATGCCTTACCATCATTATGAACACATGAGCATTGCCTGGTGGCATGATAAAATATTAAAGGCTTTTGGCATCAACAGTTTTCTGTTACATTTCCTCTGATCTAAATCACAGAGTTGATGAATGTCAATTCTTCAAATCTGAGAAATTTAAACAAGCAAAATAAGAGATGAAAGGCTCAATGCCATAAGCTTAGTAGGTTGATACTATACTCCTTTCTGAAGACTAAAATTAAACAATAGTCTTTCTCTTTGTTCAGAACACTATTTAATAGAAAGATAATGTAAACCTAGATGTAAAATATTCCTCTTTTAGTTTTATGTTTCAGATACTTTCTCAATTCCCTCACTCCACCAAAATGTACTGATCATACTAAGTAGTTACAAAAATGTCATCTTTGTAGAGAACTCAGCTATCAAAGGTTTTATCTAGGAGGAAAATGACAGGTAGAAAGGTTTAAAAATTTCCCCACTTTAGATTAAAGGGGAAAATTGAGTCATCCTCTCTCTAACTATTTAGAATATTTTCATCAGAATTGCATCTATATTAAAACAATGTGTATTATCTCAGCTTCTTCTTCCCAATAAGTATGACAGTATTAAGATAGAGACAGCCTGTAAAATGTGGGGTATTGTTTATTGAATCAAAAAAAAGATGTTTATAGATATTACAACATTTCTTAAAATAAAGTGTAAAGTATTACTAAGGTCATTTTCTTCATGCAATTTCTAAGCTCTTTTCTTTCCTATTAAAATCCTTTATTTTGTAGAAAAGAAAGAACATTTAGCATGTCAAAATGCAGAAGCAAATCTGAACTTTTTTCAAAAGCTTTGGAGAGCAAAGTGAAATCTTCGAGTAGTTCTACAGGCACTAACCTTTCTTAAGATAAACAAATGTGATGCTATTTTTATATCAGCTCAGGAACATAGAGGCTAGTTTTCAGTTGTGCAGGTGAATGTCATTTGCATGAAAGTTTAAAAATTCCAGTCTCCAAACTTCTCCTATTTCTAAGCTTCTACTTTTTCTACATGGGTCAAAAAGGTACCAAATATTATTATGTACACAAAGATATGAGAAATATTCTTCATAATCTTCAGGACACTGAGGACAGTAATGATCCATCAAAAGAGCTTGAAGTTGTCTACTGATAGATGTGGATCTGCTTCCAGATCCACAGAAGACAAAGGGATTAACAAAAGGAGCTTTAAAAAAAAAAAAAAAAAATCACCTAGCTACAGTTTGTGTGCAAAATTCAAGGAGGCCAATGAGACTTTTTTATTTACTCTTTTGTGATTTGTACCAGGTTCTATATCTCTCTTCTCCTACATTCAATTCTCTTTCCCAGGCTGAAACAGAGGAGTTTCTAGTATTTACAATAAAAAAAAAAATCTGTTCTTGACCTTTTTGATGACATAGTTTATATATTTTCTGACTTTTCCCTCATGTTCAGAGGTTTTTATTCCCTCGGGCTTGAGATGAAACTTTGAAAGCTTTTTGTAAGTAGCCTGTGAGATCTTCAGGGCAAACATTTTCTTGGTTCTGCCTGTGCATAAAGCACACTCTTCAAACTATAAAAAATAAATCTTTCTCACCATCATCTCTGGTAGGCACCTGGACAAATTTCATATTAAGTAATTGCTTTTGGCTTTGAGGTTCAGAGTGCCTTTATTTCATACTGAATTTGAGGGGAACGAGTGAGGTTTCTTAGAGTCATGTTATAAACAAGCAGCATCTTTCATAATTGAGTCCTCCAAAATAACATTTTATTTTCAAGAAAAAATACTCTTTATTTCAATATAAAATATTTGAGTCATTTGTGGAATTTAAATATGCATTTTAATGACTCTTCTGTTTTTATGTGGCAACCAGCTCCATATCACTGAAGTAGTATTCCTGTTATACAATACATTTTGTTTTTTCCCTTCTGAACATACAAAAGGTGATTAAATTCATCACACAATGTACTGAATGAATGCATTGCAGACTATTATTTCTGGATAAATTAAAGCTTGATTAGAAATCTGAAAATGTTAAACACTAGACAAATACAGGTGCTAGTATGGCTGAATTTTAATAGGACCTAGTAGGGGTTTGCATAACATTCACATTTCAGCTTAGAAAGTGCTTTGACATTGTTCATGGCATTGTGAAATCACTATCATCACTATGTACTGAGTGTTAAATGAAAAGAAAGTCATGCAGTAAAAAGAATACATTTTACTCATGGGATCCACATCACAGGAGTCTGTGACCTACAGCTGACACAAGGAATAGAAATTCTTTCCCTTATTTATCTTAGAATATTTGAAATATAAAAATAAAATCTAAAGTAGAGATTGTAGATAAATAAATACAAATTTTAAACACTTGTCAGAATAAGAAAATAAATCTTTAAACCATGCAATATTTAATTCACACATATAATAAAGAAGTTATGCTACAAATCTGTAATGGTTTCCCAGTCAGAACTACATTGTCAGAAATATCAGTGGGTCCAGGTAGACAGGATGCAAACACCTACAAGTACATAGTTCTGTGATTATAGAAAACAATCTTAAATGTATAAAAACATCTGAGTACCTCCAATGAGGTAGCAATACTATCTGAACTCATATATTTCAATTCAGGACACTTTTAGGTGAAGCCAAAAAACTATGCAGCTTCTTTTGACAGCTGATAAAATTTCTGGTGAAAAGTTCCTCATATATTTAGAATATTGTTTTTCTGTAAACATGGCCTCTTTCTGAAATGGATGGAGATATTTGGACAAATATGTTTTGTTTAAGGTTCTTTTGGAACCACAAAGTTATTCTTTCCTTACATAGCAATTATACTCTGCTTAGATAGTGTGCATTAATAGCTTGCTTGAAATTATTATATGTTTGTTGGTAGGAGCTGTGATCTTATAGTAGTTTTTATGATTCGTTATTATTTAGAAATGAGTTATTTCTGAATTTTAGGAAAATGCTGAGTTAATAGACTACAAAGATTGATAATCTTGGTAGCATTATAGTGACTATAATTTTTCCACAATATGCCTAAAACACATGGGAGTTACACACAGCACAATATAACTGACATGTGGGTTGATTACATTAATAGAGATACAAAGTGAGAGCTCTCCTTTCTACGTCTTTGAAGGACCTGGTTGATTAAGTATGCTCAGAGAAACAAGTCAGAAATAAAGCAAATGACAGTATCTATATTCTTTTTAGGATGCTTTATGGGCTTAAAACCTGCACATTTTCATCTTCTGAGTAGTCTTACCAATAGGGAGCATCCGGCAAGACTCCAGCCTTCTTGTTGGAAAGGGGTCACTATGATGCAAGAATCACTAAGAACGCAAGAGTGCTATGTGTTCAAAAGAGTAATTGAGGAAAACTATGACAGCGTGGAGAAGTTTCTAAAGAACTTTACTGGGTAAGCTATTTTTCTGATCCATTTGCTTTTGTGATTCAAAAATAATAGTGACTGCTTAATTATTTCACTATCCTTTTTATTTGGATACAAGGTTTTTGATGGGCCACTCTATCCTGCCACTTGAAAGAGAGGCAGTTTTGGTAGTAAAATGATGTCTCCTCTAATTTTGTCTAAGAAAAGCAATACATCACATATGTTATTTCCTATACTCTTATTCATGTAGACCAGATGAAATTTTGTGTGATTTCTTCGGCACTAAAAATATTGTGCTCTGAGTCATCTTAGTATGTGTTCTTGGGAGTCAAAGGATGTCAAAGAGAAAAGAGCTCAGGACTAATTAGATGTAAATGGGTTAGATGCATGCTTTGGAGTCAACTGAGAGAGTGGAAAGAAGGAGGAAGAATAATTGATGTCACTTGCCATGGTACATTCAGAAGAGTCTGAAGACCATATTCCTATTGCTTCTAAATATAACAGAGTTTCTAAAGTAATAAATTATACAGGTTTATTTTGCATAATCAATCGCTTTATTTCCTTTTCTAAACACAATTATATATTTTTTTGTTCTCCGTTTGAATTCTCAGGCAGGATCAAAGTCCTTAAGTGCAACATATCAGCATAATCAAATATACTATGTATGTAGAGTTCCTAAAATTCAAATTAGTAATTTTTCTTTTTTGTCTTTTTTTTCTCATACAGCCTCTAATTAGACCTGCCAAGTTGCTCAGAAATTCAGAAATTTCAGTCATAGGAGAAAGGTGCTTCACTTACAACTACATTCTAGAGGTCAATAACTTAAACAGCTAATATGTTTAAGTGTGCTATTTCTCTATGTGATCTGTTCTAGCTCACTGAGGCCAGACAAGGGGTTATGAATAATCTGTGGCAGTTCTTGGCCATTCAGTAAATAACAAGTGTCCTAAGGCGTTAGCTGCTGTTTTGGAATTTCCTACTAAAATAGCTAGAATTTGTTTTTCGGAGAAAATGTCTATTCAAAGAAACCTCTGGAAACTTTTTGCCTTCCAGTAAATTTTAAATATACACTGCTTGAGGTCATATATGTGCAGATGCATAATTTTGATTTAATTCTCTATATGTCTCAAATACTGTAAAGATTAAAACTAGGAATGATATAGTATGATAAAGAAGGGAGAAACAGCAATTGAAAAATCAATAAATTAAATGATTAAAATTAAATTGTGTTAATGTAATCAGCTCACATGTCAGTTACATGCTATATCATGTTGTATGTGTAACTTTCATGCATTTTAGGCAAATTGTGGAAAAAACTACAGTCATTGCAATGCTACCAAGATTATCAATCTTTATAGTCTCAATGTTTTCATAAAGTTCAGAATTAACTTCATTTCTAAATAATATATCATAAAAAAGAGCTACCAATAAACATGTAAATATTTCAAGAAACCTATCAATACATAATGTTCATTAACTAAGCCGAGTATAATTGCTGAATAAGGAGTGTAAGACTACTTCTTGCATAAAATCAGATCATCCAAGTGGGATTGCAGAGCTAGAAAGAGTAACTAAATTTGAAACAAAGAGATGTCAAGACAAAACTGGAGGCCTCCAGAGGGAAAAAAAAAAAGGAATAAATGTGATGCTGCAAAATAGAAAACTTTTATTTCAGCTGCAAATATGGAACTTAATATAGTATTTGCTGTTCATTAGGTGGCTTATCTTTTAATTAAATCAGGAAGATACAAATTGGATTGAAAACCAGGTATTGCACTTTGATATCTGAAAGAAAGTGAGGCACTGACTGCACTGACAACACATCCTGAAGCACAGGCCTATATACTGATATACCTATAAACACATATATAAATAAATCCATCCATAAATGTGATTGCCTTGTGATGATTGTGTATCAATACAGGCAATGTGGGAGTGTAGCAGAGCTGCTGTTAGCTCAAGATCTGCTATTTTGCAAAAAGACAACATTGGGGCTCTTTGTGTGAAGCAGCATGCTCAGCACTCTCTGACTGGTGATCTGCTAATAGCAGTATCCTACCTTGTCGGACTCCTGCAGAGCTATTGAATGCGAGGAAAGTGCTGCCTTTCAACCCCCCTGCTGTCATCTTGTGCAAAACAGGGGCTTTATAGAAACTGTGAGGTAGGAGCAGGTGCCTTGTTATATATTGACAGTTACCTGTGCTCAGAAAGGGAAGGCTTTCCACTGTCACTGAATTCCTGCGGATTCTGTGAAGACTGCCCTTCTCTTTGTGAGGCAAAAGCTAGGTGCTGTCAGAAAACAAAATCAAGGAAAAATATTGATATTGTCACTGAGAATACTTTCATTTGAAAATACAGTGAAATGTCATATAACCTTGCTTCACCATCTGTGTTGAATCCTTTCAGATTTTTCCAAGCTTTCACATGAAATTTCTTCTTTTTTTTTTTTATTTCCAAATATAATATAATTTTTTTTTCCACTTCTGTCTTACCATGTTTTTGATGCCCTCATGCTCTGTAAGGTCCGTCCAGCTGTAAAAAAACTGCCACCTTAACATCTTGTATTCTTGTTGATGTTAGGACTTTGTTCCTTAAACAATAAGCAGGCATTCCAAGGCAACTGCCACTTCCCAGAGGCCTTTTAAAACTGGAACCATTCTCCAAAGGCTCTGGAGCAAATGCATGACCCACATAAAAGTGATATAAGACTATATAAGACTACATTTCCCTTCAGAGCCAGTAGAAAAAAAATGGAGTTAACCTTAGTTTGGGAGAACTAATAATGGGAAGTGCTTTGTGCTCTATTTAATAGATTGAAAGGGTTATGCCTTTTTTATTATAAGAGCAATGCATGTAAATAGGCTCGTCCTGCAATAAACTTGAAGTAAAATCCACTACAGATGTTGTATAATTTTTGCTTGAGCAGTATAATCCCTTCTTTCTAAACTCAAGAGAAGTGCTGAATCTGGAAAATCTTAGAAGAGCTGTATTCAATACTTTAAGGTATTTTTCCTCATTTTGAGTTTTTATCTTAGAAGTAAGAAAGGCCTTGAAGGCAGAGTGTTTATTAGTGAGGAGAATGTTTGTCCATCTCACTAGTGAAATTGAACATTGTAACACTAGGTGAAATATGTCAGTAGTCCAAGTCAGTCTGGCACACAGCCTGTTTTCAATCCTTGATTTTACACATTTCTTCTTATAAGTCTATGAACAAAGTGGGGATTAGTGAGGATGTGTTAAGAGATTTGATTAGTTGAATATGCAGAATGAATATGAACTTAGTAAAACACTGTCACTTATTCATAGTTCTTACAACTGCATTTCATCGTGCATTCTGCATTCAACAAGGGGGAAGGGGAGTGTCATATGGACTAGGCAATCAATCCCATACAACCTAAGTCAATGGGCATCCAACAGACCTATGGTGGTGGGGAAGTATGGCTAGGACGTGATTATAGAGGGTCCAGTCTCACGCCTCCTGGGAAAAGTTCAGGCTCGATTATCTCCCTGAAGTGCTTATACACCAATGCGCGAAGCATGGCGAATAAGCAAGACGAGCTGGAGATCTGTGTGCGGTCCAGCACCACGATCTCATAGGAATCACAGAAACATGGTGGGATAGCTCAAACGATTGGAGTGCTGTCATGGAGGGCTGTGTGCTCCTTAGGAAGGACAGGCTGGGAAGTCAAGGTGGTGGAGTTGCTCTGTATGTGAGAGAGAATGCAACGGGAATGCATGGAGCTCAGCCTAGGACTGGATGATGAGCGGGTGGAGAGCTTGTGGTAAGGGTTAAATGGCAGGCCAACGTGGGA
The DNA here is from genome assembly GCA_013398315.1 of Nothoprocta pentlandii. NCBI lineage: Eukaryota > Metazoa > Chordata > Aves > Tinamiformes > Tinamidae > Nothoprocta > Nothoprocta pentlandii. The sequence continues at coordinate 184,865 of VZSG01000540.1, read as the reverse complement.
GACAATGTGGTGGGTGTCTGCTACAGGCCACCTGACCAGGAGGAGGCGGCTGATGAGGCCTTCTACAGGCAGCTGGAAGTTGTCTCATGGTCACAGGCCCTGGTTTTCACTATCCCGACATCAGCTGGAAAGACAGCACAGCAAGGCACAAACAGTCCTGGAAGTTTCTACAGTGTGTCGATGACAACTTTTTGACACAGGTTGTGGAGGAACCGATGAGGAGAGGTGGGCTACTGGACCTCGTACTAACAAACAGAGAGGGCCTGGTTGAAGATGTGAGGGCGGGGGGCAGCCTTGGCTGCAGTGATCACGAGCTGGTGGAGTTCAGGATCCAACGAGGAGGAGGCAAGGCAGTAAGTAGCCTTGCCACCCTGGACTGCAGGAGGGCCAACTTTAGCCTCTTCAGAGACCTGCTGGGAAAGATCCCATGGGCTAGGGCTCTAGAAGGAAGAGGGGCCCAGGAGAGCTGGTTAGTTTTCAAGCGGCATTTCCTCCATGCCCAGCAACAGTGCATCCCTGTGCATAAGAAGTTCAGGCAGAGGGGGCAGGAGACCGGCGTGGATGAGCAGGGAGCTCCTGGCAAAACTCAAGCAGAAGAAGGCAGTATACAGAATGTGGAAGAAAGGACAGGCCCCTTGGGAGAAATACAGGAGCACAGTCAGGGAATGCAGGGATGC
>VZSG01000540.1:162993-173759 GCA_013398315.1 Nothoprocta pentlandii | reverse complement strand
TGTTGGCTCCTCAACCACCTGTATCAAGAAGTTATCTGCAATGTTCTCCAGGAACCTCCTGGACTGTCTGTTCCTGGCTGTGTGGTTTTCCCAGCAGATATCAGGGTGGTTGAAGTCCCCCAGGAGGACCAGGGCCTGTGATCGGGAGGCTTCCCACAGCTGCCCATAGAAGGCTTCGTCCACTTTCTTGTCCTGGTCAGAAGGCCTGTAGTAAACTCCCACCACCATGTCGCTCCGGTTGGCTTGCCCCTTTATCCTCACCCACAGGCTCTCTACTCGCATTCCATCCTCTCATATGCTGAGCTCTATGCATTCCAATTGCTCTCTCACCTAAAGAGCAACTCCACCACCTCGCCTTCCTGCCCTGTCTCTCCTGAAAAGCCTGTAGCCCTCCATGGCCACATTCCAGTCATGGGAGCTGTCCCACAATGTCTTAGTAATTGCAATGAGATCATGGCCCTGTAATTGTACATGCATCTCCAATTCCTCTTGTTTATTCCCCATGCTGCATGCGTTTATGTAGAGGCGTTTGAGTGGGGCTCCCAATGTGCCTCTCCTCCTTGTTTGGACAGCTGCAGCCTGGCTATGTGGGCTTTCAGAAGTTCTCGTATTTTGCCCTATGGCCTCTTCAGTCCTAGAGGACCCTTCACAGGCCATTGCACTAACTTAACTAACTGAAGTTAAACTTATCTTAAACTTAACTAACTAAACTAACTAACTAAATGAACTAAAGTTAACTTAACTAAAGTTAACTTAACTAACTTAACTAACTTACCTAAAGTTAGGCCATGGCATTAACTAAATTATTTAAATAAAGAAGCTCCTGGGATATTTCTGTAGCAAATATACATGTTAATAAGTTCTAAATCTGTGTTTTGGCAGTATTTCCTAGTATTCTGAGAAATGTTCTCAGATTCTGAATATTTACTAGAGCATTACTATGAAGAAATTAACTCATCTAAAGCAAATTCCTTACAGAGTTGAACTCTTAAGATGCTAGGGAGAAGGGAATGAAGTGCATTTTATTATATATCTTGATGAAGACTTCTGTGGAATTTATGTTTCATATTCTAAGAGACATTGAGTGTCTCAGTGACTCACTCAAGACCTACATTATTACTACTGCTTTATTGCTATGCTTTATTGCTATTATATTTAGTCTAGCAGAATAAATTTATATTTATTATATAAAATTTATATTTATTATATAAATATATAAAATATATAAAATATATATATAAATATATATAAAATATATATAAATATAAAATTTATATTTATTATATAAATAAAATTATATTTATATTCTGCTATATTTATTCTAGCAGAAGGGGAAAGATGTATGGGATTTAAAATATAAGTGGAGTAAAATGCATGAGTAAAATGAGAAATGAAAGCAATCTGCTAGAGATGGTGAAAACTACTGAGGCATCAACAATGGGACAGTGTTATCCAAATGGAAAGAATAAAAATAGCAAAGGGGATAAGGGTGAAAATATGGTTAATGTATCCAAAAAAAACGTGATGTCTGCAACATTAATTTTGTGTTTTTGAGAACAGTTATAATCTGTCTATATATGCATGGTGATGTACAGAAATAGCAAGAAGTTGATTTAGGTATAAAGAGGCTGATAACATCAACTGAGTTGTAGTTAAGGAAATGAAACAAGTGCTGAAATAATCTGCTGTTGATCAGTTCCATAAGAAGAAATGGCAAACACATTGTTATTGAGACCTGTATCTCTAACACCAAAATTAGAATATATTCCAAAAAAAAAAAAAGTTTCATGTATCTGTTCAAAATGGTGCAGAATAACAAATAGTATTGATGTCTGATCATAGCTAGAGAAACCAGACAAATACATCACATGCCATAGTTTCAATTTTATTGAGAATATTCAAAGTCAAGTCATTAAATGTAGTATCTCAAATTGTGGCAATATGACAAAATAATGTCCCTCAGTTGTTGTTAGAAGTTTACTGAGTTGAGCTGAGCTGTTTGGTTGCAAAGAATGGAAGGCCAAAAATTGTGAGACCATTTAAAACATGAACATGACATGAAAAAAAGCAAAAATGAAAAAAAAAAAATCCCCCTCAAAGCTTTTCTTCAAAATCACTTATTTATTTAACAGGAATCACAGACAGGATATAGAGAATATAAAGAAGTCTAGACAAAGTAATACTTCCTGTTACTGGTTTGTCATTACCAAATCTTTATCTTTACAGCGGAACATAAAGAAAAAACTTCCCATGCAACTATAGTATAAGCCAATTTTCTAAGTATTTTAGGAAATGCAATGTAAGAAGAACACCAGATATTGTTTAGTTTCACAGAATCATAGCATCACAGAATCACAGAATAATTAAGATTGGAGGGAACCTTTGGAGAACCACTAATCCAATCCTCCCCTGCACAAGTTATTTAATTTAGTCATAAACACTGAACTAATTTAAACGAGATACCAAATTCTATGGTCTAAATAGAATACAGAGCTTGTCAAATGGCATGAATCCTAAACACATTGAAATATTTTTTAGTATACCAGTGATATGACAAGGGGTAATGGGTGTAAATTGAAACACAGGAAGTTCTATCTCCATGTGAGGAGGAACTTCTTCACCATGAGGGTGACAGAGCCCTGTAATAGGCTCCCCAGGGAGGTTGTGGAGTCCCTTTCTCTGGAGGTCTTCAAAACTCTCCTGGATGCCACCCTGTGCCACATGCTCTAGGTGTCCCTATTAGAGCGGAGGATTGGCGTAGATGATCTCTAGAGGTCCCTTCCAACATTCTCTGGTTCTGTGATTCTGAGTATAGATTTATAGAAGAAATATTTTCTCGATATAGAGACATATTTCTAGAAACCTGAACAACCTATCCTTTGCAAAACTGTGATTTTTCTTGTGGAGGAAAGGACAAAGTAATTTAGGTCTGCTCCTAGAAAAGGTCAAATAGCTTAAGCCATTTGACCCTCATAACAACTACGGTACTATTATGAGTAAAAGTTTCAAATATTTTTACTTCCATGTCTTAATTTTCAAGGCGATTCATAGAGATTTAGCTGCATGACTCCCATTAGAATGTATAACATATATAACTGAATACATTCCACTCTGAATATTGAGATGTTAGAGTCCAATTCAACAAATATATTTTCAGGAAGGTAACTTTACTTACATTTGCATTGTCATTACTTTCAGCGGAAACTTACAGTTCTGTTAATATTTGCAAGACTGAACCATTAGATTGAACACAGGAAAGCAAACAGCTTGTGGTCCTAACCCTAAGCAAAAGATTTGTCAAATACAAATGTATCAATGATTCATTTAATGTAGTATTATGGATCCATACTTTCTAAATACTGAGTTTTCACTCACCAGAAAATTAGATCAGCTTTTCTATTTTGAGAATTAACTATTCTTTCCCTATGAAGTTTTTCTTACATAATCAACTTGCAACTCATTTTTGTTAGAGATTTCTACAGGACTAATCTTCACATAAAGAAAGACACAATGATGTTTTGAGAAACTAGAAATTGTAGTATGTCTAACTGTGAAAAAGATATAATTTTAAAAATAGCTAAAATATCTTTTTTTTTTTTTTTTTTTTTTTTTTTTTTTTTTTTTTTTTTTTTTTTTGTGAATTATTACCCTACACATAAAAACTAACTTAGGAACTCCTTGTGAACTCTAGTTCCTCATTAAATGCTTACATTAACTTTAAAGGACAAATTAATTCTTATGTAACTATATTTTTAGTGTCAGCAATTTTATTCTATTCAAATCTTCATGCCTTTTATTGGCATCTTTAGTTTCAAAGACTGTCATAGAAATCGTCTTAATAACAATATGAGACCAAAAAAGGATGCCAGAAGGTTAGAGCTCCCATAAGTGCGCATATCTTGAAAGAATGGCGAACTTTACACTAGTACTTCAGTGAAAAATATCAACTAAAATAAAATATTTTAAGCTAAAACAGCTTATATTTATGAAATATTTCACAAAATCACAGAATCAGAGAAGGGTTAAGGTTGGAAGGGACCTCTAGAGATCATCTAGGCCAACATTCCTGCTCAAGTAGGGACACCTAGAGCATGTGGCACAGGGTGGCATCCAGGCTGGTTTGGAAGACCTCCAGAGAAGGAGACTCCACAACCGCCCTGGGCAGCCTGCTGCTCTGCTCTGTCATCCTCACAGTAAAGAAGTTCCTCCTCACATGGAGATGGAATTCCTGTGTTTCAGCTTACACCCATTACCCCTTGTCCTGTCACTGGCCACCACTAAGAAGAGCTTGGCCCCTTCCTCCCCGCTTTGTGCCCTTGTCCAAGTCATTGATGAACAAGTTGAAGAACACTGGGCTAAGTACTGACTCCTGGGGGACACCGCTGGTCACAGGCCTCTAACCAAACTCTTTCCCATTTATCAACACCCTCTGAGCTCTGCCATCCAGCCAGTTCTCAATCCACTTCACTGTGTACTCATCCAGACCACACTCCTGGAGCTTCCATATGAGGATATTATGGGAGACGGTGTCAAAAGCCTTGCTGAAGTCAAGGTAGACTTCTATTTCTGTGTTTGTTTTTCTGTGACTGCTTTTTTTTTTTTTTTTAAATAACCGTTTTTTTTTTTCTCTCTAGTGGAAGAACTTTAGGAGAATATAGATGAATTTTATATGAAAGAGTTCACAGAAGGAATTCCATGCAGAAATTCCTGCATGCTGTATGGTCTGAAAATAGAGAAGAGTTGGACTCAACAAAGTCCAATGCTGTTTGCTTAAGAGCATAATGCAAATTCATCTTGCTATGAATATTGCAGAATATGAAATTGAAAGTTGATGTGAATGAATGTAACTGTGGTTTGGATAGATCTCTCCTGGAAAACATTTGCTGTCATGTAATTTACATCATGCCTTGACAGAAAATCAGAGATTTTTACTAGTGTTTATGACAAGCAAGCAAATAATTTATTTGAAATAAATTGCTGTTTTTTAGAGTAAGTGTGTGTATGTGTCTATGTGCCTTAGAAAGCCATTTGGGTCTCTGATAATGAAGATAAGAACTGTATTGTTGAGAATACAATCATTTCAATGTGGATATTTCTATACGTCTCAAATTGTTTACCCAGAGTAGAAGAGTACAAAGTGGTTATATTATTTCTGGAATACTATTCAAATTTCAGAGAAAACTCCCTATCACTCTCAACAGGCAGGTCTGTATGTTTGTTTGTCTGTTTTCCCAAGATTTCTAGTGGTTCACATTTAAAAAGCCCTGAGCTAGAATTCATAAACTTTCTGGAAATAAGACTGTAAAGAGGGACGACCTCTTAATTAATATCTTAATTAATATCTAGAATTCAGGAAAATGGGTTTGATAAATTTTCTGACTTTCCCTTCTTTACTGTAAGTAAGAAGAGCCACCAACCCACTTCTCACCCCACCTCCGCTCCACCAAAAGCACCAGGAAGTTTTAATATAGACAAAAAAAAAATCAATGGTAAAACTGCAATATAAAAGTGATTTAAAACAGCAAGCATAACAATGAAAATAAAGGATCACAGAATTAAGTTGAGTGTAAAAAAAGATAAGCAAAGTTGGAAGAAAAAAAAGATTACATAGAAGGTTATGATTAAGAAGAAAATGTTCAAGTATATGAGGAAGAAGAGGTCATCAGGAGAAACAGAACACCCCCTTGAAAGACAAAAAGTAATCTATTGTCAAAAGAGGCAGATATCACTTGAAAAAAAGGATTTGCCTCTGTGTTAAAAAAGGAATGATGAAGGATACCTCTAAGAAATAGACATAAATTTCCCAAGGGAAGAAGAAGAATAAATAGTAAGTGTAATCATATCAGAAGCTGATGAAAGAATTAGGACACCCAGCAGCTGATAAAACTGTCAGGCTAGAGGAAGTCCACTGAGGAATTCTTTCAAGTGTGCAGCATAAAAACTGAAATAGCAACAACTGAGTAAAATATTCCAGTTCTTAAAAATTCTGTAGAAAAGTAGCTGTAAAAAGCCTGTATATAAATAAAACTACTAAAGCTGATAGAAAAACAATTTTAATTCCTAATTGGTATTTTCATTAGTAACCCACAAACTATACTCATTCAAAGTCAGTTTTGTTTTTGTCACTAAAATGTTAGGTAGTAGGAACTTCAAGTAAAAATGAAAAACCTGCTCATGCTTTCTGAGAATTTGATTTAAGATCCTATTGAAATATATTCAGAATTTATGAATTTCCATAAGAATTTATTAACATTTGATAAGTTACAGAGACTCACAGCTTTTATTTCCTTTTCAGTACATTTTTATCATCATCATCTTTATCATGGAAATCAGAAAGCAAAGAGTTAAAATTTGAAAATATACAGCTAAATTGCATATTTTCTGTTTTTAGTGAGGATCAGAGTTAAATATCATGACTACCTGTTGCTTCCATTGAGTGCATTTCTCCCCATTCATCAAAAGAATATATGAATCAACTCTAAGGCCAGTGAAGGTGGTGGCATTTGTTCAATAACTTTGGTTACCTTGCAATCAGATCACAATAAATAGGGATGTAGAGAGATACATTAAAGCATGTTGCAAACATTTTCAAAAGTTTCAGTTTCAAAAGACTGTCATTAAAAATAAAAAAGTTGTAGACGATACATTTTAAAAGACGTTTTGTTGGGATTAACATGGCAGGAATACTCCTTTCATTTTATTTGTGTCTCGTATCAATCTTATGCCAGCCAAATAATAAAAATACTGGTAAACCAAGACAAATTGTCATTAAATAGAAATTATTGCATATGGACTCATGTGAGAAGCATGGAGGTGAGTATGTATTAAATTATTAAATTACTGAGTTTCTGAAAACAAGTCAACGTCCAAGTACCGCATGTATATTCTGCAAACATATTTTCTCGCACATTGTTCTATATTATTTTAAATATTTCAAGAGATATAATATTCATTTGTTTTTATAATCTCTGATTCTGTACTTCTTTCACTGCTGCTGTCAAGGAGAGTATCTGACAGTCTCCTGCAATAATATAAAGTTCTGGTTTCGTACCTAGATGATTTTGTGTGTGTGTGTGTGTGTGTGTGTGTGTGTGTGTAATAACTAATGCTAAAATATCAGCCTTTCTTCAGATCCAAGTCTAAAGTACTTCACTGATGTTTTATGGTAAGGATAGAAAAACTGAGAACAGTCTCATATTTTAGAAATCACTTCCAAAACTGGAAGCCTATTTTTTGTTCCATAGAACTTGTCTCTGACAAGAATTTTGATAGGAATGCAATATTTGTACAGTTATGGATGGCATTTTTACTAAATATGAAAAGTAATTCTGTAAAAACAAAATTTTGACAAATTCCAAGCAATCTTAGCTGTTCAGTCATTCCCAGATGACAGTGACATAGAAGTGTTCCCCAAATGTCCCCTCAAGTGTCCCTCAAAATGCCAGTGTATGTATCTACACACTATATGTAGCTATTAGGAGGTTCTTATGTTGGAGGAGTGCATTTAAAAAAAAAAAAAAAACTTGTGACATACCAACTTATTCTTGTCTGCTGTCAAATGAAAGCAGGATTAATAGTTCAGTAGCCGGAAGGGTACAATTTTCTGCATATATGTATGTATGTCTGCATCTTGGAACTAGCAGCCTCCTCCTAAAAAAATCACTAGGTTCTCATTGTTATTCATAAAGTGTGTAGTCATGTTTCTTTTTTGTTTCTGCAATTCACATACAGTTTGTTGTAAGGGCTACTGGGAAGTCTATTTTTTCCTGTGTTAAAAGACCTGGTCACATCCTGACTTAGACAATGTAATAAAAGGATTTCATACACAAATGCCTGCCTGAAATTTAGGCAGAATTTTATCTCAGGCTCAGGCTATTTGTGTGCTAATTCATTTGTCAAATAATTTTATATCTGCAACAGAACATAGACAGTCTTTTAAAAATCTTTATTTATAAATAAACTATATACATCATTGCATTACAAAAAGTTGACTGAAAAGGAATTGCTTTTAAACTTCAATTTTAATGAATTCAAAGGTTCATAATCAAAAACAATTGGTATAAAATTGGATTTACTCTTCTTGATTTGTGTATCTTCATTACAGTATACTAAAAAATTGTATATAGTCTGTGCAGACTCTTAGAAAATTGCACCAATCACTTTGACTTTGTGAAGACTAAGTTTTATTAATTTCTTTCTCCAAGTTCTCTTTCTTCTCTGACCAGAATCCCCAATGTTGCACTTCAAATGAAATGGAATAGATCACTGCAGATCTTTTGTCTTCCTCTTTCTTTCAGGATTTTACAGGATTAAGCAGGAGAAGATGAGCTGTAAATGTGCAGAAGCAGAAGGAAGTACAGTCTTTTCTAAATATAAAAGTCAACCTCAATATTCAAAAGTCAACAACAGACATTTCCATGCATGGATGGAGCTTGTAGCATCTTAGTAATTGAGGTGAGAAAAATGATCACAAGTAGATTTTTCCTTAATACACTTGGAAACTTTGCTTCAGCATGAAAATATTTGAAAAGCATTGAAATACAATATCTTGTTGAGTCTGTTATTTTAGTCATCTTAAGTAGTACTGATCTCTCCAAGCTCTCCTATTAGGACTGGAGATATGAAATATAGACAAGCAGACTACTTAACTGAGTGTGTAGAATCTATTTCTTTTAAGAATTACATATTTTCAACCACGTTGAAGGTAATGTCTTTTTGTTTAGAAACTTGGAAAACAAAGCAATTGTAATACCTTTTTAGACATAATTAACATACATCAATTCTTAATAACATGCAGGCTACATATTTAGGGGATTTTGAGTTCCTTGAGGAATTTGAGTGCCTCTTCAATGGAACTATGCTGAAAAGAACAGACAGTTCATCAATATTTTAAATATTTATTGTACAATATGATACTCATCTGCAAGAAATCTGCAATTAACATATTCTAGGCAGAAACAAGGGAATGTTATATTTATATGCTGGCATCATGGTTGCTATAATTAATTTATTTTAAAAACATTAATGTGAAACTTGTGCTGATCTCCCCAGGCTAGACACAGAAACAAATACCTCATTTGCATTTTCGGTAGCAATAACATTTACTACATAACTTTCACAGCTCCACTGAAAAGCAAATTTGTGTCTTTTATAGAGTTGGAAGTAATATGGAGAACAAGGTAACATTGTAACATGCAGCATTGTATTTCAGTAAACTTAATATTGGCTATATCCAGGCTGATCTATGAACAAATATTTCACTCCTTTTTGTTCTAATGAACAAAATCAGGATCAACAGTTTCAACATAAAAATGTGTTTTTGTTTTTTTTTTTGGTATATTCTTAAAAAGCCTCCAGACATAAGGTATTAGTTCTCAATTATATAAAAACCTAGTTCAGTTTATTTTCTGATTTAAAAAGCAATATTAACAAGAGTTTATGCTATTGCTACTTATACTTGTGCAAAATTAAAATATATATATATACACATATATTACAAGAATGACTGTTTGTAAATGCAACCAAATATTTGTAAATAATATAACATGAGTGAATACTGCAAATAAAGTTACTTTTATGAAATATAAACTTCTTTTTTCTTTTTTTTGACTTTAAGAACCTGGTTGCATTGTGCAACTGCAGAAAAAATCATCTGAAAAAAAAAGGTAAGCAGTTCTTTTGCTTTTGAAGCTTTAAGATTAATGATCTTTTACTTAGGGGCAATTCAGCTTAGCTATTTATCAGCACCTGGCTTAGCATAGTCAAGCATACTTCATGCTTCCTGCTAATATTGTATCATCAATGTGCTTCTGTAAATCCCAAACTATTTATGGCAATACTGAAATCACAAAACCCTTTTCTTCACATTGCTGAGCAGATTCATCTGCCTCTTGTCTTCCTTTGGGAAATGAGGAGTGAAAAAACTCAGGGCCAGGAACCTCTCCACTTCTCATCTTTTGATGATGCAAAAGGAACAGGAGAGTCTTCTCCTCCATCACAATTCTGTCCCTGTTCCTGTCTCTCAAGAGCACTATGTATTCCTCTTCCTGCCTGAATCAACATTTTTAACTCCATACATCAAGACTCTACCTAACTTTCAGCTGGCAAAATTAATTTAGCTTCAGTTCTGCTTTGAATACTAAGCTGCAGATCTAAATATCATACTGGAGTTTTATGAACCCTTTTGCCCTTCCGGGGTCACCAGGGCAAGGCAACATAAATGCACTCAAGAAGATGGTAGCTCTATATTGTAAATACTCTTATTCCTGGCTGTTTCAGACTTGAGAAAAAATGATCTGTCATTTCCTGCTTCTGGTCTGGGAGCTCCTCTTCACTTGGCTCACACTTCACAAGCTGTCAAGCAGTAAGAAAACACAGATTCACCATCGCACCTGCTGTAATTTATTGTTATCAAGCAGCTGAAAATTAGCCTAGCCCCTGTATAAAGACGACTGTGATTTAACACTTAACTGATTGCTAAAGAAGCTAGCACTGTTAAATAATAGAACAGCCAATAATTATTCAGAAAAGATATAGGGTAGTCAGTTGAGGTGCAGTTGTGCCTACAAGGCAAAATTACAACTTGGGTTAACACAGCTGGAAAAAATGTAGTCAGTAGCAACAGACTGAAAGAAAATTGTCCCATTGCCTTCACCATCAATCAGGATCCATGAGTTCCAGGGTGGGGAAAAATTCCTCCTCTTGCACCTCCCCCTAGCATGTAGTTCAACATGTTCAGTTTCTCTCTCTCTCTCTCTCTCTCTCTC